>SNQJ01S0001429.1:146513-156762 GCA_010110895.2 Picea sitchensis | reverse complement strand
GGTTAACCCTAAAATAAGGAAAATAGGTTAAGTGACCTAGAAATGGGTTAAGTAACCTAAAAATGGGTTAAGTGACCTAGAAGATGAAAGTATAAATAAGGAGCTAGGATCTCTTGTAAAATGCAAATTTTTGGTGAGAATCCTTGTGGATCAATGGAAAGCTTCTTGTGAAGATCTTGTGGAGTATTGATGGAGAGTTTCTTGTGAGAGAATCTTATTGCGGTGGATCTCTTGAGCATGATTGAAGATCTATTCCGAGGAAGAGAGCGAGAGGAGGATCTCATGGATGCATCAAGGTTTCGGCAATGTCGGAGATCTTGATGGCAAAAGTCTCGGAGTCATAGAAAACCCTATTTTCTAATGCCCACGCGGGTTGTTTGTGTATAGGGTGCATGTACACGCGGGTTGGTTGTGCAGAGGGTGAGTGTACACGCGGGCTGACTGTGTACAGGGAGCATGGACTGAAGAACCTCATGGAGATTTGTGTTTGAGCTGGTGTCAAGCTCTTGGATGATGAGGCAGGTTCCAGATCTGCATTCTATGGCCTCAGATCTATCACTAAGACACTGGTATGGTTACATTATTATCTTGATAGATGCTATTGTTTGATATGTTGTGAATGCTTAGGGAATTCTTGATATGGGTTTTATGCTGTGGCTCAATTTGGTTGATTTGGTGGATGGAGTGAGAAACACTCTTGTGGTTTAGTAGTGACATGATTTCTATGGTATACTAGTTATTTATACATGATTGAGATAGCACTCAAATTGATTTGTTGTGGAGCATGAGCAAGCTATTGGAGAGATTGGATGTATTGTGACTGGCTGTGGGTCAGTTTGGACAGTGGAAGACAGAAGAGAAAGTGATTGCAGGTTTCAGAGGATTTGAGCATGTGAAGCAAAGGAAAACCCTAAGTTCTCAACAACATACGTTTGTTACATTATACATTGGCCGCGTTCACACATGGGCTGCACTACTAACAGGTCCCGTACCTGTTGACAAATTGATATCTGTTGAGGATTGTTGCCTCATCTCAGTTGGTGCTGAGAATGTAAGTTGAGTCTTGCATATAGAGCTGGTGCTCTTGTAGAATTGTACTCTATTCAGTTGTTGCTGATAAACCCAAGGATTATAGTCTGTAAGAAAAAGAAAATTGTACATACATCTTGTGTTCTTTGTGTTCATTGTGATGATGAATTGCTGATGATATATTGTTGATATATGTTGCTGATATGTGCTCACATCTAACTGGTTATAAATGACAGCAATGGATAATGAATAATTGTTGAATGCTAATTGATGAGTTTTAGTGCAAGAGGGAAGTTTTGGGAAAAAGAGCCCCACACTCATTCACCCCCCCTCTAAGTGTGGTAGGTGTGTCCAACACTTTTCTCCTTAGATTGCTCTCGTTTCTATTGTATTTCTTGTCACAACATTGCTTGACAACTTCTGTTCACTCTAGGTCTGAGTTTTTAGCCTTTCTCCCTTTCCTGGCCTTATTTTGAAGCATATATGTGTTTTTTCCCTTGACAGTCGTGTACATATGCAGGTTTCCCCTCTACAAGCTGCATATATACGCTCTGTTTGCCCAAACAGTAACATACATCAGTTTTCCTGGATTTTTTGCTTGGTCTAGTTCTTTCTGGGTGGGATTTGATGTTTGTTGAGCCTTCTTGGGTCTCTGTAGTGCCTGTTAAGTGCTTGTGGGATGACATGAAACCTATCTTTGGTTGAATTTCTGGGCGGAGTCTTTCTCATCATATTTTCATTTTGATTGTCCTTGTATACTGGGTTGGGTGTGTTGTTGCATGGTATCATTCTTGAGTTATCTCTTTCTATACACAATAGAGTTTATATATCAAGTTTCTTTTCAGTCCATGCATTTTTTTTATTATATTGAAAATATAAAAAAATAGGCATTTTTCATTGCTTGGCATTTTGGTCTTTTTGAGTCCTTGTCATTAGCTTAGTGCATGTAATGAAATATTTCATTTTTACTTATGAATTGCAGAGTTGAAATTGAAAATTTCATTAGTTTTGAGAAGCATATCATTCATTGAAAGTTAAGGTTAGGACTTTTCATTATTTTCATATTAACTTTTCTTGCAGAGTCATAACATCATGAGTTTCACTAACATACCTTTTTGAGTAATCACATCCACTAAAATTAACGCTATAATTTAAAAGTGATTAGTCACAATTTTATTTTCTAGGGTACACGAACTAACTTAGGATTTAGTGCCTTAGAATAGGATTTTGTGACTAAACTTCTCCAAGGCAATTAAATCAACATATGTGTCTAAGACAGGGAGTGGAGAAATCAATTGTATAATTGGTAATATAATGAGGCTCTGCTCACACGGGAGTTAATCACGAGGTCGCGTGAATTCGGTTGAAGGGATATCCCCCCGACACCTTCCTAATGTCATACATATTTATGGGGATATATTCATATTTGGGTATCTTGCTAGTGCCTTTACCTCCATGAGAGGTAGTACTTTCAAGGTTTCGGGCTTTTCTAACCTGCCCATATGGTGGACCTAAATTATGACTGCTAACATGTGCATTGGTTATACAGTGGTTTATTAGTTTCTTGACTTAGGTATCTCATAGGTTACTTGCAGGGGTTATTCTGCAAGTATCTTGGGTTAGATAAGGGTTGCACAACACACAACCTTTATAGAGGATTACCTCTCAGGGGGGATCTGACCAACTAGTTGTTAATCCCATGAGGGCCCTTATAATTGATTCTGTTACCTGTGATCTTTAGCAGGGAGTGTCAGGTCCCTCTTGGTCGAGACATACCTTCTTTAGGGAGGGAGGCCACTCTCATCCACTTTACCCCATTTGTATGCTATTGGCCGTTTGACTTTTGGTGTGCTCTTTTATTGCTAGTGGACCTTAAGAGTCTATACTGACTTCTCATTATCATGGATAGTGGAGTTCCTTTAGCTCCCTCGTTTACCTCTACCTACCCCATGATACCTACTCATTTCATGAGGAGGAAGCCTTCTACTTTTCATAATGGTATACAAAACTATAGAACTTAGTTCGTGCCTTGGGTCTCTAGTCATTATCTTGTTGATATGTCTTCACCCTTGAAACCCTCTCCCTATTCCACTTATATGAATCCTAACATTGTATATAGGGGCACCATGGCCCCAATTCCCACGTCTTTGTTTGATGTGAGTCATGTCCCTCAACCAGATTTCACGAAGGGAGGTTGGAATCTCCTCTCTTATGGATCCAGTCCTAGCTATGCTCTTTCAGAATATAATACTCAAATGGGTGTTTATTCTACTTACTACACCCCCTCTTTGTATCCTTCATCCTCCATGTTGGTTCCTTCAAACACTTTTCCCATGACGGGTCCTCATGTATCCTCGATTGTTTCGTACAGGGAGAATCAATTTTACGATTTGGGATACCCTCTTCACAGAACCCCTTCATAAGGGGACAACTTATATCCTCACTTGAATAATCCTTATCATACTTCATTCTTGACATAAACTTCAGTGATGATGCCCGTTCAAACCTCTCTGAATCAATTAAATGGAGTGTACTACCTTTTCAGACATACACAGGGGGTAAACCAAGACCCTTCTTGGCCTGCAATGTTTCAAAGCCAATATTTCCCAGGACTTTAGTATCAAATGCAAGAACTCACCACTAGTCCAGTCACTACCAATAATACTGGATCTCCATCACCAACCTATGCCAATAATGTTGGAGATGAATCAACAACTTATGTGAGTCATGTTGATAACCAACACCCAACTGCTGCTAGCCATGCTGGGGGCACTACTCTAGTCACAATGATTCATATCAATGTCATATCTCCAACCTATGTACTTCATGTAGGAGATGACTCTCTCACTTATGCCATTCATGTTGAGAGCATGTCACTAGCCGTTGGAAATGATGCTGGGGGCATCGAGAAGCCTAGACGTCTCCGACGCAAACCTAAATTCCTTTGTAGGACTTACAAAGGGGATCACCTTACTGGTTTATGTCCAGCTACTGCTGGGATACCGGAATTGTGGGGCTCACCTAAGGGCCTTTTAGGTTCTGAGGCATATGTAGTTTCCCCACACCTTGTTTCTCCTTTGATTGACATGACAATAATTCCGCTGTAATCATCTCCTCATCACACGCTCACACAATGTGGTGTTCCCCCTATCCTTGTTATCACTCATCCTCTTCAACCTAGAATTGAAAAAGTGATCGCACTAGTACAATATCTGGTCAATCTTACTCTCCTTGTGGAGAGTGATGCCTCTGTCAACCATATCATCAACATTCTTGATCTTGCACCTTCTGAACGAGAGAGAGTTTTACTCTCCCCGAGTCCTCTCCCTTCGAGTTTTGAGGAGATCACCTTCGATTGGAACGGTTTTGTAGGGTATTCAATGCCCCTGCCTATGTCCTTTCCAGTAAGGGACATTAGTCGTTATATCACTAAGACCATATTCTCAGCTAGTGCTTTATCCTCCTCGAATTGGAGAGCTTTGGGATTTCTCAAACTTATGTTGGTTATTCATAAGATACTGACATTCCGCAAAAGCTCTGCATGTTAGCCTTGCCCCCCCCTGTGACTTGTCGTCTAGACTCTCCCAACTAAGTTTAATTTAAGCTCTTTTCCAACTTGTCTTCAAAAAGAGAAAATATTTCCGAGTGATTTATCCCTTTCACACTCATTAAATTGGACTTGAAAGGTTGTGAGTCTTAGTTAAGCTCTTTTCCGAATCGTTATCAAAAAGTGAAAATATTTCCGAGTGAACTTGTCTCTTTCACACTCGTAAATTGGATTTGAAAAGATGTCTATTTGGGACAAGTTTATCCCTTTTTCACACAAAGTAGACTAAAAGTAAAAAAAAAGACATTTTGTGGCATTAAGTTGTGATTGCATATCATGACCTTGCTTGCAGTATTGAGCCTATAGTCGGTTCTTTCTTCGTGTTATAAACCATTTGCCTCAACAGTTTTTGAATCCTCAACCTAGTAGAGCCTTGTTTATATCCTTAGTAATTTGACACCCTATACCTAGGAGGAAACATTCCCCCGAGTGTCCATCTACCGCATGCATTTTCCCTACATTGAGCATAGGTATGTTCCATTGCTGGAACTATTTTTGCTTACTTGCGACACTCGTTTCCTTCTTTGTATCATAGTATTCATTTGTCTATGAAAAAAAAAAGATGGGCGAGAAGGGAGTATTATATTGTATTAGAAGCAGTCGTGTCTCCTTTGAACAGAGCACAAAGTTATTGAGTCCATTTGTCATCATAATTTTGGGATTATCATGGCCTTAGGAAGATGATATCTTTATAGAGTCTTCTCTACCGACTGGTTACTCTTCCAATCCCTATAGAGAGTTTCATTGATGCCTCCTACATATTATGGTTTCATCATTGGGTCTATGATGCCAGAGTCCTCCATATGTCTCATGCTCTTGTTCAAAGGAAGTCTATCAATTTGTGTCGGCCACTTCTCAGAACTCTTGACTTTGCATGTTGGTCATACCCTCAATTTGTCTTAGAATCACATGATATTGTAGTCCTATCATGCACCCTAGCCCTACTTTCATTATTGGTAGGTAACCTTGAACCCAAAAGTCGACACTTCATCATTGGTCGTTGACTAGGTGGTTTCCCTTTTGTTTGATGACAAGACATATATTCACACATTGGGATTTGTGCAATGTCTTGTATTCCATTATCCTTATTGGTGGTGTCCTCGCCTTTGTCAACATTTTTCATCATTGGATGCTATTCAAAGGGTTTTTTCGTGTACCTCTTTCACTTCGCACACGTGAAAGACGCACATGGTCATTGGTTCATGAACATGTTCTTCGTTCGATTTCCACCAAATCATCAAGCTCCTGCTTTGTACCTCATGCTCATTGATGAGAGATGCCTTAATTCTCTCCTTTCAGTGGGTCTCTTTCCATCGACTTCAACTCATTTATTCTAGATACGAGACCTAGACACTTATGAGTACCTTGAGGCTTGCAGTCATTAGTGGCAGGCTCTCTCGCCATCGATAGTTGGGAACACATCAATGTCTCCTGATCGATGGATTCTTCAGGTGTTTGACACTAGCTCCTTTATTCACACTTGTAAGAATGTACTCGGTGCCTTGATACCTACTTTCATTATCAATAGGCTGTCTCGCATTTGTTAACGTTATACATCAATGACTGGTAATCAAATGATGTCTCGTTGTGTTCGACCTAAAATCCTTTATTCACATGACATAGAATTTCACCTTTGGCAAATTGTGTAGAAGACTTGAAGACATCACTATGTGGCCGCAACTTTCCTGAGTTGTTACTTCATTTTCATTAGAACAATACCTATATGATTTCAGTGATCATGGGAGATCAGATTGTACTCCATTGCATACAAATTGATCCGGATTTTATGAGAAGAATGAAATGAATATAGATTATTAACAGGTGATTAACACAAAATAACAGAGATACAGTAAAACTGGTTTTCTATTCAATAACGAAATAAGATGAAACTGTAAAATGCAGCGGAAACAAGCTTGTTGGAATGGTGGCGCCTTATCTCTGAGAAGAGATGTGACGTCAGTGCACATTCGCAAGAAGAAGGTTACAATGAGGCTCTGAAGGCCTTTTTACAATAAGAAAGAATGCCAAAAACCCTAGACATCCAAAAACCTAACCCTAGGAGATGAAATGCCAAAAGTCATGTGGGCCCCGTTTGGGTAAGCTAGTACATCAACTTCCTGGGGTCGTAACTTTTGCATACGATCTCCGTTTTAGGCGTGTGATAGCCCGTTGGAAAGGTATCGTAGAGGAGATTCATTTTTGGGGTGAAATAATGCCTTTGGATATCACTAAAAACCTCGATATCGAAAAACCTTCATTTAGGCCCTCAAAATGGCATCGGAAGTTAAAACCTGCTAAAAATAGTAAATTGCCAAAATTTCCAGAAAGTTGTTTTGAGCTAGTTGGAAAAGGTGGGTGGCCACCGATATCCACCTGGATCACAAATATCTTCAGATTGGTTTTGAGACTGGTTCTACTGGGCCTTGTTCGTGAATATGACAAATATTGGCATGTAACCTCATTTGTATTTGCCTATTCATGGCCACAAACACTTGTTTGGTATATTTTCACATGGATTTGTAGTGTAATTTTATTGGCATCCATGTATGCCAAGTCAGTGCAGAATGTGATGAGCAATGAGTTTGTCCATCTAGTCCCCTACCACTCCATTTCTTGCTTATTTATAATGTATATCGGCCATCACAGATACTCCTCTGACCTCACACATTAGGAGGCATCTGTTATAGAAAGATTTGCCTCACCCTATGCAATCTTTCCCAAAAGGCCTTTTTCCATTTCCCCATGAAGACTTATCATCCCTGTTTGTAAGATCTAGAGCTAAAAATAAACATTGTTCCACATGTACGCATCTTGCACACTATACATCATGCGTATACGCAGGCTGCTCCACTACAACCCGCGTACATCTAGATTTGTGCTATAAAATGAAAATTAATGTCAGGTTTCCATGTCATGACAGGAGATCTATGATCCTTGGCCTTCCATATACTGGAAACGTTCTAACTCGGCCCTTCAGTTCCATTTTGAAGGCTATAAATGGGCCAATTCCGAGCTATGGAAATAAGAGAATGAATTCAACTTTGAGAGAAAAGTTACTATGAAGAAATTATTTACTTCATATTGAGTCTGCATCCCTTTATCTTTTAATTCTGAACAGAGTGGTCATCCCCCAATCTCTTCTATTATTGATTGAGAACCTCATTGTTTCTCTCTTATGAGATTTCCTTTGGTGGATGATTGAAGTGGTGGAGGCCCAACTGGAAGGAACTTAGTTTATCGGTTTTGAACCGCGCCGACACGAAAGTTTGTAACATTTTCACTTTTGTTCATCATTTATTAATAGAAATACTCTTTTCCTATCCAATTGATATCTTGCAAATATATTGAATTATTATTCCATGGGAGTATTTGTGTTGTTTATTAATGGATTATGCTATTGAATGTGCTAACATTATATAATATCACCATATCCTTTCTTTGCTTGGTTGTTGAGGATTAGTTGCAGGTATATTGCTTTGGGTTAAGTGCTCAACAGTGGAATTCATCGAACTTCTGGATGAGGTAGGCCTTTTATCTTGTCTTGATAGCATATTTGTTTTCATAACATACTTGAGAAGAAAGTTGATTTATGCAATCATTTCCGTCTATTGTGGTTTACCCTAGCCATAGAGAGATTTTTTTCATAACAACTATGCTCCTCCCAAATCCTTTAGCTACACAGATCCCCCATATGTGATAGTATTTACTTCATATGGCCCTAGACAATGCATTCTAAACTTACCAGGGTGTTGCCAAAATGTTTTTCCATAGAGAAGAACTAGGTCTCCCTCCTTAAACCTTTTCTTTTTAATATGTTTGTCATGTCAGGATTTTTCCCTTGCTTTCTGTACTTCCTGGTGAAATCCTGCTAGAATCATATCCTCTTCAATTTCTATTAGTTGACTTAACCTCTCCTGTACTGCACCTCTTTTTGTCATGTTGGTAATTGCTACTATGCGTAGACTGGGTATCATAAATTCTAATGGCACCACTACTTCCTATCCATAAACCAATTTGAATGGTGTATGCCCTATCAAATTATTGCATGTGGTCCTATATTCCCATAGTACTGTTGGTATTTTCAACTCTCAATTATCCTTGTTAATGTTGCAGATCTTAGTCAATGCATTTTCCAAAATCTTATTGAAAGCTTCTATTGTGCCATTTTCCTAAGGATGATATGGTGTACTCTTTTAGTAATAGACTTCAAACTCCTCAGTCATAGCCCTGATGGTATTATTAATAGAATTAGTTCCTTGGTCACTCATCAAAGTCCCGGGACATCCAAATCTAGTGATCACTTGATCAAATAAGAAGTGTGTTGTTGTCTCTGCACTAATCTTTGATTGGTGCTTCTTCTGCTCATATTGTTAAGTATTCAGTCACAGTAATGATATATCTTTCTCCTAAGATTTTTTTTGGTGGATTAATAGGTCCAACAAAATCTATTTCCCATTTGTCAAATACATGTAGAGTTACTTATGGTCTTAGAGGAATCTCATCCATCCTGTTGGGTTTTCCAACCCTCTGATAGACATCACAGTTCTGACAATATTCCTTGGCATATGTATGAGCTATTGGCCACAATAATCTTGCACGCAATACCTTCTATGTGGTATATTTTACTTCATAGTTTCCTCCTTCTATACCTTCATGAGATTCTTCTAAAACCCTGGGTCGTTCATGTTCCAATACACGCCTTCCAAAAATACTATCTCTACCCATATTGTATAAACAACCTGCAATGAGTTGATAGTCTTCAACTCTAACTACTAGGTGTTTCTTTTATGCAGTGCTAAATTCCTATGGCACAACTCCTTTACTTAAGTATTCAATAGCTACCTTTACTGAAAATAAATGTGCATCAGAAAAGTTTTCTTCCAAGTTAGTAGGTTCTTCTCCATTGGTTACCCTTGACAGGTGATCAGGTCCTGCATTCAACTTCCCTGGTTTTACTATCACTTCAAAATAAAATTCTTGGAATAATAAAAACCATCTACATATCCTCCCCCCCAACACTAGCTTGTTGACTAGATATTTGAGGGTAGAATGATCTGTGAACATTTTAAAGTATTTACCCAATAAATAATGCATAAATTTATGAAGTGTATATACCATGGCTAGGCCTTATCTTTCTATGGTGTTGTAATTATTCTCATTTTCTGACAAATTCCTACTTGCAAAGGCTATAGGATGGTCTAAGTCCCTTGTTTCTGGCTGCGCTGTAATTCCTCCAAGTGTTATCGTTGATTCATCTACATGCACATGAAATATATTTTCCCAATCTAGAAATACTAATATAGACGTTGCCACCATATTTTATTTTAAAGTGTCCAATCCTTGCTGACAGTACTCATTCCACTGAAATATGATGTGATTCTTTAACAGTTTTTCCATTGGTGTAGTAATATGTGCATACCCCTTTATGAACTTCCTGCAGTATCCTATATGTCCCAATGTTTCTCTTAACTGGTGCACTGACTTTGGTGGTGGTAAATTCACAATGATTGCAATCTTGGCAGGGTCAACCAGTAAACCCTGTTTACACACTATATGTCCCAACAATATCCCAAAAGGTGTACCAAAAATACATTTCTTGATGTTTAATGCTAT
>SNQJ01S0001429.1:127862-146503 GCA_010110895.2 Picea sitchensis | reverse complement strand
GACCTTTTGGGGCTTCAAGCCTTCATATGAGGGTCCTCCAACTTCATAAGGCCATAACTCTCAAATCGTGAGGAGTTATGTGACATTCCACATACCACCAGAACTGGAATGTCAAGCACTATCCATCTAGGATAGTTTCACCAACAACTTCATTGATCTTCATCTCATTATTCCACATACAAGCATGGGTCCTCCAACCATTCTTTTAGGATAACTCATTCCATAAAGTGTCTTCCTGTGAGGGCTTTCACCATAAGGGGACCACTTTGGATTTCATCCATTTGTGCACCTTATCAACCATGATAAGACACTAATGATTCATCTTTGCATCGATTGGTTTTCACTTGGACATATATCATTCTCATCAGGGGCATCATATCAATCAATTACTTGACATCAATCAATGACATCAATCAAACTAGACCATATGATCGAACAATCTCCCAAGTAATCAAACCATTGGCATCAATGACAACATGATCCAACAAAAAGTACTCCAAACCCTAAGAAATAAGATTCAATCCCCAACATGGTCGCCAATTATGTTACGAGCAAAATCTCTCTATGGCTAGGGTAAACCACAACAGACGAAAATCACTGCATAAATCAACTCTCTTCTCAAGTATTCTATGAAAAAAAATATGCTAGCAAGACAATATAAAAGGCCTACCTCGTCCAAACGTTCAATGAAGTCCACCATTGAGCACTTAACCCAAAGAAATATACCTGCAACTAGCCCTCAACAACCAACAAAAGAAAACATATGGTTATATTATATAATGTTAGCACATTCAATAGCATAATCCATTAATAAACAAGACAAATACACCCATGGAATAATAATTCAATATATTTGCAAGATATCAATTGGACGGGAAAAGAGTATTTCTATTAATAAATGATCAACAGAAGTGAAAATGTTACAGACCTCCATGTGGGCACGGTTCTGAACCGAGAAACTAAGTTCCTTCCAGTTAGGCCTCCACCAAAGGCAAGCTCATAAGAGAGAAACAATGAGGTTCTCAATAAATAAGGGAATATATTGGGGCCTGAACACTGTATTCAGACTTAAAGGATAAAGGGATGCAAACTCAATATGAAGTAAATAATTCCTCGAGAGTAACTTTGCTCTCAAAGTTGAATTCATTCTCTTCTTTCCATAGCTCGGAATTGGCCCATTTATATCCTTCAAAATGGAACTGAAGGGTCGAGTAAGAAGGTTTCCAATATATGGAAGGCCAAGGATCATAGATATCTTGTTGTGACATGGAAACCCGACATTATTTTTCATTTTCTGGCACAAATCTGGATGTACACGGGTTGTAGTGGAGCAGCCTACGTATACACATGATGTATAGTGTGCAAGATGTGTAAATGTGGAAAAATGTTTATTTTTAGCTATGGATCTTACAAAAAGGGATGATAAGTCTGCATGGAGAAATGGAAAAAGGCCTTCTGGGCAAGATTGCATAGGGTGAGGCAAATATTGCTATAACAATAACTTAGAGGAATAGTCAACGGTTGTCGATTGAAACTGTATAGGGACATTCTACCTACTAACTTTTAAAAGTTACAATGCAGTAAGAAAGTCATGTATATAGTGTACTATAGTATATATTAGGAAAGAAAACCGATAAAAATAAATAAAAAGAGGAAAAAGAAGAAAAATGAATACAAGAAGAAAATAGAAGTTGACTGAACAACAGGAAAGTGAGAAAAGAAAAATCGTGCGCAACAATTACTATGACAACATAGAAATACAACATGTAGGAAAAATTGGACTTGGCACAAATGCACAGAAAAAGTGAAAAACAATTATGACCAGGTCTATAAAGTGTAGAAAAAACACATTAGTTTGACACTTAGTGATTTTTTATCACAGAAAAAATGCAAGTGTGTTCCCTAGAGATAATTGTGCGAAGAAGAGAGAGAGTGTTTGAATCAGATAAAATATGACACCACCAAAGTTTGGTGCTCCAGGACAGTACGTACAGATTACACGACAGGGCCAAAGGAGGAAGGACGGGATGAGGGAGCCCCAAAAATGTCGTTGAGATCGAAGATATCACCACCTCTGATACAGAGTCAATCATCCTGACACAGGTTGAGGAGGAAACATCGACAACAAAACAAGGGGAAGTAGGGCAGAGTCTTGGGACCCGAGATGATATTCCAAACCCTAATCCAGAAACATTAGCTAAACCTGATGAAATGAAGGGTCAACAACAGGGCCATGAAAAAGAGGAGTTGTTGGTCGAGGACATCACCAACCAGATGACCTTTGAAGGGAAAAACAATGTTTCAAAAACAGCAGAGGAAAACCCATCTACTGTCAGGAAGAAAAGAAGGGCGCAGTGCGCCACGAACATTACACTTTCCTACCTCCCAGACATAGTGGTCACTATGGATGACATGCTCAGAAAAGTACTTAAACTAAGGAATCCTACCTAGAAAACACGGGATAAATTGGACCCCTAGGTAAACCAATCATGGAGACCGCACAGTGGATAACATGGCTTTACAACTCTGAGATAATGAACCTCCTAGACATACCGCACTTAAGTCGCGGTAAAAATGTTGGGCTTTGCATCAAACAATTGCTAGACTAGGTACATGGTGGCATCCTTTGGATGGACAGGACAATACAACTTTATGTGTCCTTGATCTCCAAAATTACGGGATTACCTAAAATAGGTGCACAGCCAGAGGAGTAATTGGACAACAAAGTGTGCGAGAAGGAGATCATTGAGCTGGTAAAAGCACAATTTCGCACCAACAGAGGAAACATGGGCATTGTATTTAGAGATATCAACGACAACGTGACAAGGTTCTCCAACAAGCTTATGGCTTGCAAGCTATTGAGGAAGTGTAGGAAAGAAGAGGCTCCAATAGGATTCGTCGCAGTAGCTACATAGTGCATGAAGGGAGTAATGTTCAGTTGAGCGCCATACCTCCTAAACCAATTTTCGATTGATTGCAGAGATGCACAAGATAATGGAACAGAGTTCCATTATTCTTGGCTCATCATTCTCATATCTTTGGCAGGATGGAATGAGCCAAATTTTTCATCCTTTCTAGATAGGAAAGGAAAGTGCTATGCAACCATATATGAGTCCCTCTGGTAGGCCAAGGACAATAAAAATCAGTAGGAAAATAGAACAGTATTTGAGATTCTTCTAGAAGAGATACAACAATGCACAACCAATGTATGGAGGATTTCTGTGGAAGTGATCTAACAAAGTGAAGGGATAGCTAGGTTTAAGGAATCCCGACACCACATGTGGATCTAGGCCATAAGGGATCCAAAGAAGGAATGGTTGGAGATGCAATACTGTGTCACAAAGGAAGAGATTGACTAGATAATCAAAGATTGGACAACAAAGTGGAAGATGCTAGTATCCAACCAACAACAAAGCTAGTTACAATGCAATCCACCAAACCCAAGGGGCAAGCCGAAGAAGGTCCTTCAGCAAAGACAAAAATCCTAGTTGATAACACTAGGAAACATGCAACACACACTCAAGCGTCGAGAAGCAACGTCGTGCTAAAGAAACCAAGGAGGAAAGTAATAGTGATCGGGACAGACATTCAACAAGATGCCAAAAAGGGGGACACATATAAGGCTGGTGAGGAAAGGGCACAGGTCACAACGAGTGGGGAGAAACCCTCACAGACAAAAAGGAATACAACACAGGTAGAGGAGACATGCAAAAAAATGAAGTATACCACGAAATACCCAGTCATCACCTTGATAGAGGATGATGCTGAGTTCGTGGCATACAAGGTCCCGGACAAGGGGGAAGAGGTGTTTTGTGTTGCAGAAGCACAAAGATAAGAGATCACGACCAAACTCATAGAATTCCATGAAACTATACAACAATTACAGATTCATGCAGTACCACAGGCCACAATGCAATAACATGAAAATATACAACGAACCCATGCACAGAAAGAAGGAGATGAGATAGTTTAGCTAGTAGTGAAAGGTAGGGATACATTCACAATCACACAACAAATGGTCATAATGGATCAAGAAACTGTGCAGACACCCATGAGGGAAATTGACCATTTTGAGGTAGTCATGGCGCATATACCCACCAAGGCACTATACAAACTCCAGGCTAGTATAATGCAAGAAGTACAATCCAAAGCCTATGAGGATGCTACTAACTTGGAGGTGGGTAGGGGAGTCATAGAAATGTTACAAATCACGTGTGACGAATTGACCTCAGAGAAAGAGGGGGAAAAATAATGCACTGACAAGCTAGAGAAGGGGATAATAGAGGTATATGATCGCATTCCAAATAGCATGCAACCAGTAGAGAGGAGTGTAAAGGAAAAGATAAAAACCATTTCACAGACGATTGAGGGATATAGGAAGGAAATCAAGGAGATAAAAGAAAAAATTAATCCTATGACTCCTCCTAAGGTTCAAGAGAAAAGAGAACAACAATCTGCACTCCATATAGAAGAGATGGAAAATGAAGGGAAGTCGTAGGACTGTTCGACAAAACTGCACGGATTTGAACCATTTTGGAAGAGGATGAAAAGGTCCAACAGTTGGACCAAAAAGCGGAGAAAATCAACGTTTTCATACAAGATTTGAAGTAGCAGAAGAAAACTATGAGCATCATCGAGCACTTGAAGGGCACCCAGGAAATGAAAAATCTACAGACAGAGTTAAAGACATCGCAAACGAATAAGAAAGAAATACAAGCCCAGTTGGAGCCCCTCTAGGAACAAGACACAGAGATAATTGTGCAGTTGGAGGAAGAGAAGACAAGCATGGGACATGCACATTCATAAAGCGCAACATTACTACAAGAACATATAACATAAAAAATAGTCGAGGCGCTAACAAACAAAGCTACACAGGTGAAGGAAAAAGGAAAGTAACTAGCAGAGAAGTTCCACATCTTTCAAAAGGTTGTACAGGGAGAGCACACCACTTATTTGAAGCAGCAAAATAAAACTATGAGCATCATCAAGCACTTGAAGGGCACCCAGGAAATGAAAAATCTACAGACAAAGTTAAAGACATCGCAAACAAATAAGAAAGAAATACAAGCCCAGTTGGAGCCCCTCTAGGTACAAGAAGCATAGATAATTGCGCAACTGGAGGAAGAGAAGACAAGCATGGCACATGCACATTTATAGAGCACAACATTACTATAAGAATATATAACATCGCAGATAGTCGAGGCGCTAACAGACAAAGCTGTGCAGGTGAAGGAAAAAGGAAAGTAACTAGCAGAGAAGTTCCACAGCTTTCAAAAGTGTATAGGGAGAGCACACCACTTATTTGAAGCAGCAGAAGAAAACTATGAGCATCATTGAGCACTTGAAGGGCACCCAAGAAATTAAAACTCTACAGACAAAGTTAAAGAAATCGCAAATGAATAAGAAAGAAATACAAGCCCAGTTGGAGCCCCTCTAGGAATAAGAAGCATAGATAATTGCACAGCTGGAGGAAGAGAAGACAACCATGGCACATGCACATTCATAGAGCTTAACATTACTACAAGAACATATAACATCGCAGATAGTCGAGGCGCTAACAGACAAAGCTACACAGGTGAAGGAAAAAGGAAAGTAACTAGCTGAGAAGTTCCACAGCTTTCAAAAGGTTGTACAGGGAGAGCACACCACTTGAGTGGCTCGAGATGAGCCACATGTCAGTGTTGGGGGCATGTTGGGCATATGCCTATTTTGGGAAGAAAGTCTATTTTGGGCGCAGGCCTATTTTTGGGAGAAATATATGTTTTGGGAAAGACCTATTTTTGGAGAGAAATACCTAATTTTGGAACACGTGCAATAGGTGGAAAGAAAGAATCATGCAGAAAAAGAAGGAAAATAAACATGGTGTGGAGGTCCTGTGCATAACATTGCCTTCTAGTTTACCATGAAGGTCGATTGTTTTCAGGATTTTGTTGGAAACCTCATAACGTGGGTTAGCCCTAGAAGAAGTTAGCCAATAGAAGGATCTCATTCTAAGAGACCAAAATTCATAATTTTTTCAAGTAAAATTGGCAGGTCGTCATTTTTAAAAAGCTTCAGAACAATAGAAAAAAAAAATTGTAAGTAATTTTGGTGCCCTTTCACATGGTTAAAAAAATCATCATTGATTAAGAAAACTCCATTTAATTTCCAGTCAAAAAAATATACCAGTCTATTTGACTCGTTTTATGAAGAAACTCACTGTAAAATTTGTGAAAAAATGAGATATGATTGGGACCAATGTGAATGTTTCTTACATCAACTTAAAGAAATATTAAAAGGGAATTTGACTTGTAAAATCAAGATTTGAGATCAACCTGCCTACTGCAGAAAATTACCTAGACGATCCAATGTGTCTCTCCTCAGCAAAAACTATGCTCTCCAAGCACTTCTACGAATGGGGGACTCACATTGGTCTCGGGAATCCAAGGGCTCTTTCAAGGCGCCATGGAGTGTGCGCGCTCTTGTGATCTTGCACATAATTGGGGACCCACAAATGTTTTTGAATTTATTTCGAGGGGTCCAACTATGGGAGTCGGATCCCAGCACTCCTCTGTCTGCTTTGGGTGCAAAACTTATCCTGGCAGCATGAATGGCTCTTTTTGTGGTTAATTGCTCAGAAAATGATTGTAGATTGGGTAGGGAGGCAGATCTTGCCACAGGCGTTGATCCTTTGGTGGGAGACAAGGCCCTTTTACTCTACAAGACAAGTTTTGTTCAATCCAAATTAAATTAAATGGAATCACATAAGTTTTGTTCAATCCAAATTTTACAAAACATACAATAATCTAAATTTATATTAAAAATAAATAATAAGTTAAATTTACTAAATTTATATTGAAAATATAAAGTAATTACGTCGGCACAGTTAATGATTTTTTAACTTTATTTAACCTTAAACCCTAATCTGATGGCTATGCATTGAAGATGCTGGCATATTCTTAGTCATCCTCCAAAATCAATGGGTCAGATTTATTGTTCATAACTTTCTTGCATTTATCAAGACATCCGAATCAATGGGTCAGATTTATTATTCATAACTTTCTTTGCATTTATCAAGACACTGCTAACATTGTTTACTTTTTAACATTTACCTAATCACATTAAAAAATTACCAAGGGATAAGGTAATTGCCACTGCTTAAATGATTAAATAGGATTAAAATGTGTAGCCAAACATTTCATATTACCACGGTAGGGATTAACATACATTTTATGGCACTTGTTCTTAGCCGACCTTTTGACGTTCGAGTTAGCAATTGTGCTAGTCTAAATTGAAAATGAATTCAAACTAGGACCAGGTGAGTAGGTGAAATGTACATGTGGCTGACAGCTTGAAAACTTACAACTCATGGACCCTAAGTTAAAAAAAAAAAAAAATTTGGAAAAGAATATGGGAAACACACAATCAGCTTTATCGGAGACCAAAAGTGAACAATAAAGTACTGAGCTTCATTACTAAAGCGTATGCGGGACTTTTAAAACACAAAGTAGCTGTAAAAAAAACACAAAAGCAAAAAGCAAGAAGCCTTCGCCACCCATTGTTTCTACTATTTTATAGAGCGAATTTCTTTAATAGAGGAGGTAGATCTTTTTGTTGGTAAATTAAAAGAACCATTTTTTTAAGCTATGGAGTAGTCTCCTCTATCGCTAGCAGGCCGCAGCCCACTTTGATCTCTTTTGGTACTTGACAGCCTGTACTCAAATGTCCATCTTTTGTGAAACAGCGGGTTCTGAAGAGACTAACCAACTTTACTCTCCCTGGTTATATTTTTCCGCAGCCCACTTTGATCTCTTTTGGTACTTGACAGCCTGTACTCAAATGTCCATCTTTTGTGAAACAGCGGGCGCAGAAGAGACTAACCAACTTTACCCTCCCTGGTTATATTTTTCCGCAGCCCACTTTGATCTCTTTTGGTACTTGACAGACTGTACTGAACTGTCCAGTTTTTTGTGAAACAGCGGGCGCAGAAGAGACTAACCAACTTTACTCTCCCTGGTTATATTTTTCCTTGCCTCACGTTTCTGCACGTTTTTTAGGTAGATGACGAATGCTTGAGCAAATTGTTATTATATATAGAGGAGGGGAGGATATATACGGAGCAGGAAGGAAATCAGCTGGTTCGCCTGTTCGGACAAAGGAAGGTCTGTCCGCAATAGATCTATACTGTTTATATGCAAATTTCGGGAGGAAATATGAAGATAGGAGGGGCGCCTTTGGTGTTGAAGCAACTGTGGTCGGTCCTGAGCGGAGTGCTGAAATCGAACTCAGATGCTCTGAAGGGCAAAGCAGCCCACGCAATGAAGACCAAGGTTGCTGTTCTCGGCCTCATCAAGAACAAGAAGATATTCAGTGCAATTTCTCATAAGATGAATACCCTCTTTGGACTTGAAGAGAGCCAAAGGAAATATTCCAGCAACAACAAAATTGCATTGACGGTGTATGATAGTTCGACGCCGGACGATGAGATTCCTTGTGAAGTACTTCAACAGTGCGAGCACGAATTCGAGCATCTATCCCACGCACTTCTTGAGTCAGAGACGACCACTGATAACCCTAGAAATTCTGTTCCAGTTATAGAGGGCCCGCGAATGTCTGCGTGCTCGGTCGACGACCAGATCGACATTTTGGCGGAGGCTTTCATTAAAAGGTTTCGCGGCCAAATGCTTTTGCAGAAACAAAATTCATTCCAACGATATCGGGAGATGTTAGACCGAAGCGTGTGAGCGCTAATGGTCTTGCATGGATATGAGGTGTTTAAAGTTACAGATGACGAGGTTGAGAAGATGAGGGAAAATTATTCGATCAGTTGGCCACGATTTGATTACCCTGTGGACTGCGAGGAACATAGGGAATTTGAAGAGAAGCACTCAGGATCGATGATTTGATTTGGTTTCGCTTTCTATTGCAGATAATCACATGCTAATCCTTGTTCTGTCAAGTTTGTTTTTAATGGGGAGAACCATTTAGGGTTTATTGTTTATATTTATGGATTCTCCTGGTTCTGTTATAGAACAATGGCAAGTTGTATATTGGTCATTTTGAGCTGAATAAATAAATTCTGGGTGACTTTGGCCAATTAAACGCAAATTCCATTATTAGTGCTGTGATACTAGAATAGCGTGTTTTTTTATTTTGGTTACTTGTTTTGTCTTGTACTGGTACTATTTTTTTTCAAAATACTTTTTTTGAAGTATAAATGTAAAGACAAACTCTCCAAAAACATGCTCCATATCTAACTGATTGTAATGAAAACACAATCAGGCGAGAGTTTGTAATTTTTTCTAGCTCCCAACGACAAATATTCTCCCAACCTCACATTTTCCCCTTTTCCAATGCGCCATAGAGTCTCGTTTCCAACAAGGGGGAAAGCTTGCACAAGTGATTTTCAAACAATTGATCCTTTGGGGGATTTCATAGGCTCTCAGAACCATTTAGATATAGATAAAGTAGGAAAATACTTGGATTTCATAACTCCTATTCAAAGTGTGTTTCCCATGTTTAGATGCCATAGGTCCCTTCCCGCTAAGGTTCGAGCAAAAAGTCTTAATTTTTTTAGACCCCAACCACCCATTTATTTATGTGCAGGGATTGGATTCCATTTGACCAAAGGGATTTCTCCAAGAACATTTTGTCCCTTTCATCGAAAGAGAAAACTTAGGCAGCGAATATGATTCAGAACTCATTTAGGGATTTCAACTATTGAGTTTCAGTGAACAAGACTTCCTTCTAGTATTGCTTTAATTATGCTTTATGCTTTAATTAATACTAGTCTTCCTCCTCTCGAGAGGAGTATGTTGACCCAGAAGGCTATCCAGGCCTTTACTTTTCTTATTAACCAGCCCCAATCTTATTTTCTATAATTGTCTGGTTTTAAGTTAAAACCCAGATACTTGAGTCCTTTCATTAATAAATAGATATGAATTTTTCATGTTTATTTTCATTCTCGTGGCTCTGAAGAAGTTTAAAATACCCTTAAAAGAAATCAAGTTCTTTTAAGAGCCAAAAACAAATTCAAATTCCTAGAACTAATTATTGTAATGAAAATACAAAAATAATCCTAAAGAGATAATCCTAAGTGAAATATCATGATTGGAATGATGACAAAAGAGTATGGAAAGAGATGTACCACTAGAAAAGTAATGAAGAAAATAATATGAATATAAAGTTAAACTCTTCTATTGAAATAACATACATGATCCATATGGAGTTGATGCTTCATGTAACTGATTGTAATAAAAAAAAAAACAATCCTAAAGAGACAATCCTAAGTGGAAGGATGACAAAGGAGTATGGAAGATGTATTATTAGAAAGTAATGAACAAAATAATATGAATATAAAGGGTTAGGAACATAAAATAATGTTATAAAAAATTCCATTAAATATTTCTGATTGAGGTTATAAAAAATTCTTTTAAAGATTTGTAATTAAGGTTATTGTTGTATGAAGTGTTTATCTTTTCATGTTGATTTTTTAAGATATATATTATTTTACTTTATGATCATCTCATTATAGGATGAAAATGGGAGGATAATTTAAAATGGTTGGGTTGATTAAGTTATAAACTTGTATAGGTGATTTGTAAATTAATGTCAATATTTGAATTGTTGGTCATAACTGAGCTTGTCTTACACTGAAATATGTTATTATGTAGGTTTGTTTCCTTAGATCCTAAGTTTATTATTACTATATTTTTCTTAAATTTAAGAAAATAATTGAAATACATAAATGAAAAAACAAGCAGATGAACACACCATCCATACAAATGAATAAAATGTGTATCACGAGAAACCCAACATGGGAGAAAACCTAGCTAGAAGACGGGGCCTATGTTCTACTCTCTTTTCTTCAATTATGAATGTGAAAAATACAAAGGAGGGGCCACTCATTACATGGAGTTTCCTTTGACATTGTGGCTTGAACGGCTGCTACAAAATCTTTTTCCTCCTCTATTAAGCTCTCAAATCATAGTCTTGGATTGTTTACTGAACTATGGAACAAGTATAATGCTAAAATAATGGAACTCCCTCTCTTCCTAGTAGCCTACTATTTAACATAGCATCTAGGGTTAAGGTTTTTGCATGCCTCAACCTTCAATTAGTGTTGGGTTTTGGACCTTCTAGAATCTTCTTCTAGAAATTCAACCAAAGATAGGTTTCATGTCATCCCACAAGCACTTAACAGGCACTACAGAGACCCAAGAAGGCTCAACAAACATCAAATCCCACCCAGCAAGAACTAGACCAAGCAAAAAAGCCAAGAAAACTAATGTACTTGACTGTTTGGGCAAACAGAGCGTATATACGTAGATTGTACAGGGATAGCCTGCGTATGTATGCCATTGTTAGGGGAAAAATCATGTATATGCTTCAAAACAAGGCCAGGCAAGGGAGAAAGGCTGAAAACTCATTCCTAGAGTGAACAGAAGTTGTCAAGCAATGTTGCGACAAGAAACACAATAGAAACGAGAGCAATCTAACGATAAAAGTTCTCGAAACCCTAAGAAATAAGATTCAATCCCTTGTATGGTCACCAATTATGTTACGAGGAAAATCTCTCTATGGCTAGGGTAAACCACAACAGATGGAAATGACTGCATAAATCAACTCTCTTCTCAAGTAATCTATGAAAAAAAATATGCTAGGAAGACAATATAAAAGGCCTACCTCGTCCAAACATTCGATGAAGTCCACCGTTGAGCACTTAACCCAAAGCAATATACCTGCAACTAGCCCTCAACAACCAAGAAAAGAAAGCATATGGTTATATTATATAATGTTAGCACATTCAATAGCATAATCTATTAATAAACAAGACAAATACACCCATGGAATAATAATTCAATATATTTGCAAGATATCAATTGGACGGGAAAAGAGTATTTCTATTAATAAATGATTAGCAGAAGTGAAAATGTTACAGACCTCCATGTCGGCATGGTTATGAACCGAGAAACCAAGTTCCTTCTAGCTAGGCCTCGACCAAAGGCAAGCTCATAAGAGAGAAACAATGACGTTCTCAATAAATAAGGGAATATCTTGGGGCCTGAACACTGTATTCAGGATTAAAGGATAAAGGGACACAAACTCAATATGAAGTAAATAATTCCTCGAGATTAACCTTTCTCTCAAAGTTGAATTCATTCTCTTGATTCCATAGCTCGGAATTGGCCCATTTATATCCTTCAAAATGGAACTGAAGGGCCGAGTCAGAACATTTCCAATATATGGAAGGCCGATGATCATAGATCTTCTATCGTGACATGGAAACCCGACATTATTTTTCATTTTCTGGCACAAATCTGGATGTACAGGGGTTGTAGTGGACCAGCCTGTGTATATGCATGATGTATAGTGTGCAAGATGCGTAAATGTGGAAAATGTTTATTTTTAGCTATGGATCTTATAAACAGGGATGATAAGTCTGCATGGGGAAATGGAAAAAGGCCTTCTAGGCAAGATTGCATAGGATGAGGCAAGTATCGCTATAACAATAATTTAGAGGAATAGTCAACGGTTGTCAATTGAAACTATATAGAGACATCTGACCTACTAACTTTTAAAATTTACAGCGTAGTAAGAAAGTCATGTATATAGTGTACTATAGTATATATTAGGAAAGAAAACTGATAAAAAGAAATAAAAAGAGGAAAACGAAGAAAAATGAATACAAGAAGAAAATAGAAGTTGACTGAACAACAGGAAAGTGGGAAAAAAAAATCGTGCGCAACAATTACTATGACAACATAGAAATACAATGCATAGGAAAAATTGGACTTGGCACAAATGCACGAAAAAAGTGAAAAACAATTATGACCGGGTCTATAAAGTGTAGAAAAAACACATTAGTTTGACACTTAGTGATTTTTTATCACAGAGAAGATACAAGTGTGTGCCCTAGAGATAATTGTGTGAAGAAGAGAGTGATCGTTCAAATCAGATAAAATATGACACCACCAAAGTTTGGTGCTCCAGGATAGTACGTACAGATTACACGACAGGGCCAAAGGAGGAAGAACAGGATGAGGGATCCCCAAAAATGTCATTGAGATCGAAGATATCACCACTTCTGAGACAGAGTCAATCATCCTGACACAGGTTGACGAGGAAACATCGACGACAAAATAAGGGGAAGTAGGGCCAAGTCTTGGGACCCGAGATGATATTCCAAACCCTAATCTAGAAACATCAACTAAACCTGATGAAATGAAGCGTCAGCAACAGGGCCATGACAAAGAGGAGTTGTTGGTTGAGAACATCACCAACCAACTGAACTCTGAAGGGGAAAATAATGTTGCAAAAACAACAAAGGAAAACCCATCTACTGTCAAGAATAAAAGAAAAGTGCAGTACGCCACGAACATTACACTTTCCTACCTCCCAGACATGTGGTCATTGTGGATGACATGCTCAGAAAAGTACCTAAACTAAGGAATTCTACCTAGAAAACACAGGAGAAATTGGACCCATAGGTAAACCAATCATGGAGACCGCGTAGTGGATAACAAGGCTTTACAACTCCGAGATCATGAACCTCCTAGACAAACTGCACTTCAGGTGCGGTAAAAATGTTGGGCTTTGCATCAAATAGTTGCTAGACTAGATACATGGTGGCATCCTTTGGATGGATAGGCCAATACAGCATTATGTGTCCTTGATGTCCAAAATTATAGGATTACCTAAAATAGGTGCACAACCAGAGGAGTAATTGGACAACAAAGTGTGCAAGAAGGAGATCATTGAGCTGGTAAAAGCACAATTTGACACCAACAGAGGAAACATGGGCATTGTGCTTAGAGATATCAATGACAACGTGACAAGATTCTCTAACAAGCTCATGGCTTGCAAGCTATTGAGGAAGTGTAGGAAAGAAGAGGCTCCAGCAGGAGTAATCGCAGTAGCTGCACAGTGCATGAAGGGAGTAATGTTCAGTTGGGCGCCATACCTCTTGAACCAATTTTCGATTGATTGCAAAGATGTGCAAGATAATGGAACAAAGTTCCATTATTCTTGGCTCATCATTCTCATATCCTTGGCAGGATGGAAGGAGCCAAATTTTTCATTGTTTCTAGATAGGAAAGGAAAGTGCTATGCGGCCAGATATGAGTCCCTCTGGCAGGCCAAGGACAATAAAAATCAATAGGAAAACAACACGGTATTTGTGATGCTTCTAGAAGAGATACAACAATGCACAACCAATGTATGGAGGATTCCTGTGGAAGTGATATAAGAAAGTGAAGGGATAGCTAGGTTTAAGGAATCTCAACACCACATGTGGATCTAGGCCACAAGGTATCCAAAGAAGGAATGGTTGGAGATGCAATACTATGTCACAAAGGAAGAGATTGACTAGATAATCAAAGACTGGACAACATAGTGGAAGATGTCAGTATCAAACCAACAACAAATCTAGTCACAACGCAATCCACCAAACCCAAGGGGAAAGCCGAAGAAGGTCCTTCAGCAAAGACAAAAATCCTAGCTGATAACACTAGGAAACATGCAACACACACTCAACCGTCAAGAAGCAATGTTGTGCTAAAGAAACCAAGGAGGAAAGTAACAGTGACCGGGATAGACATTCAACAAGATGCCAAAAAGGGGGACACATATAAGGCTGGTGAGGAAAGGGCACAGGTCATAGCGAGTAAGGCGCAACCCTCACCGACAAAAAGGAATACAACACAGGTAGAGGAGACATGAAAAAAGATGAAGTATACCACAGAATACCCAGTCATCACCTTGATAGAGGATGATGCTGAGTTTTTGACGGACAAGGTCCAGGATAGGAGGGAAGAGGTGGTTCGTGTTGCAGAAGCACAAAGATAAGAGATCATGGACAAACTCATAGAATTCCATGAAACTATACAACAATTATATATTCATGCAGTACCACAGGCCACAATGCAATAACATGAAAATATACAACGAACCCATGCACAGAAAGAAGGAGATGAGATAGTTCAGCTAGTAGTGAAAGGTAGGGATATATTCACAATCACACAACAAATGGTCATAATGGATCAAGAAACTGCGTAGACACCCATGAGGGAAATTGACCATTTTGAGGTAGTCACGGTGTAGATACCCACCAAGGCACTATACAGACTCTAGGCTAGTATAATGCAAGAAGTACAATCCAAAGCCTTCGCGGATGTTACTAACTTGGAGGTGGGTAGGGGAGTCATAGAAATGTTACAAATCACGTGTGGCCAATTGACCTCAGAGAAAGAGGAGGAAAAATAATGCGCTGATAAGCTAAAGAAAGGCATAATAGGGGTGTACGATCACATTCCAGCTAGCGCGCAACTAGTAGAGGGGAGTGAAGAGGAAAAGATAAAAATCATTTCACAAACGATTGGGGGATATAGGAAGAAAATCAAGGAGATAAAAGAAAAAAATAATCCTATGACTCCTCCTAAGGTTCAAGAGAAAAGAGAACAAAAATTTGCACTCCATATAGAAGAGATGGAAAATGAAGTAAGGGAAGTCGTAGGACTGTTCGACAAAACTGCACAGGTTTGGACCTTTTTGGAAGAGGATGAAAAGGTCCAATAGTTGGACCAAAAAGAGGAGAAAATCAACGTTGTCATACAATATTTGAAGCAGCAAAAGAAAACTATGAGCATCATCGAGCACTTGAAGGGAACCCAGGAAATGAAAACTCTACAGACAGAGTTAAAGACATCGCAAACGAATAAGAAGGAAATACAAGCCTAGTTGGAGCCCCCCTAGGAACAAGAAGCACAGATAATTGCGCAGTTGGCTGAAGAGAAGACAAGTATGGCACATGCACATTCATAGAGCGCAACATTACTACAAGAATATATAACATTGAAGATAGTCGAGACGCTAATAGACAAAGCTGCACAGGTGAAGGAAAAAGGAAAGTAACTGGTAGAGAAGTTCCACAGCTTTCAAAAGGTTGTATAGGGAGAGCACACCACTTATTTGAAGCAACAGAAGAAAACTATGAGCATCATCGAGCACTTGAAGGGCACCCAGGAAATGAAAAATCTATAGGCAGAGTTAAAGACATCGCAGACGAATAAGAAAGAAATACAAGCCCAGTTGGAGCCCCTCTAGGAACAAGAAGCATAGATAATTGTGTAGCTGGAGGAAGAGAAGACAAGCATGGCACATGCACATTCATAGAGCGCAACATTACTACAATAACATATAACATCGTAGATAGTTGAGGCGCTAACAGACAAAGCTGTGCAGGTGAAGGAAAAAGGAAAGTAACTAGCAGAGAAGTTCCACAGCTTTCAAAAGGTTGTACAGAGAGAGAACACCACTTGAGGGGCTCAGGATGAGCCACATGTCAGTGTTGGGGGCATGTTGAGCATATGCCTATTTTGGGAAGAAAGTCTATTTTGGGCGCAGGCCTATTTTTGGGAGAAATATCTGTTTTGGGAAAGACCTATTTTTGGAGAGAAATACCTATTTTAGGAACACGTGCAACAGGTGGAAAGAAAGAATCATGCAGAAAAAGAAGGAAAAGAAACATGGTGCGGAGGGAGACAAGACTAACTGTGATAGGGTTAGGGTTTTTGACAAAGATTGTAACGACTATACGCCTATGAAGTAGTATAAATAATGACCTAGGAGGTCGATGTCAGAAGTTCACGAGGTTAAAGGTTCAATACGTTCAAGAGTTCATTCGATAATTGTAAGCAAGTTTTTATGATTCTTGTAGAAGAGTTAAATAAGTTAGTCCTTGAGAGTTAGGTCACAGGATGAAGATCCTAGTGTCATCTAGTTAGCCTCACAGAGGGTACCTTCCCTCATTTTGATTGTATTATTGAGGATGCAATGCGCGCACTGCAAGATTTTGCAATAAAATAAATAAAAAAGAAAATAAGCTACATCTTTGTGGACATAACCCCGGGAGGGGGTGAACCATGGTAAAACCTTGTGTTGTATGTGATTTTTAATGAATGCTTTAGTTTTCTTTTGATTATTAGCTTAAGAATGAATGGTTAAATTAGCTCTATCAACATGCATCCATAGGTTTAAAGATGAATGAATCATAGAAGTAGATGGATGATTAACAAGGACAGTGTACGAGGGAGAAAGAAGCCAACCACAATCCCCACTCATTCCTAGACTAAAAACACCTAAGTATTGCAGTCCCCCATAAAAGTTATATCGAGTGAGATTGTGTTATGCACCCTATGTGTACCGTTGCTTTCTAGTTTACCAGGAGGGTCGATTGTTTTCAGGGTTTTGTTGAAAACCTCATAACCTGGGTTAGGTCTAGAAGAAGTTAGCCAATAGAAAGATCTCATTCTAAGAGACCAAAATTCATAATTTTTTCCAAGTAAAATTGGCCCTAAACTGTTAGAGGTCGTCTTTTTTTAAAAATCCTCGGAACAATAGAAAAAAAATGGTAGATTTCCATGTAGGAGTTGGAGTTTATAATTAACAAATGACACCCTTTAAGGAGAAAAGACGACCTTTATGGGATAACAGACTTGGTTCAGCTCGGCTCTTCCTTATTGTTTTCGAAATAACGAGGTGAGAAAGAGAAAAGAACAAACTACTGCGACACACATTATTTTTAAAGTCTACACCTACATTGACCATTATTTTTAAAAACGCATACAATTAGCACATCAGCTAACTCGCAGCTGGTGAACGCCGATAAAAAAAACTCTCATGTTAAAAAAAAACTCAGTAAAAACACCAGGTTAAAAAAAGCTCTGTAAAAACCCTAGGCCCATCCATGAAGAAACTAGACACTTGAAGAATTCCAAAAGTTAATCATTTAAACCTGGCAATCATATGATGTTACAGTGATTTCTTAATATGATTAGGTAAATGTTAAAAAGTAAACAGGTTAACGGATGCATTTATAAATGCAAAGAAGTTATCAACAATAAATCTGACTCATTGATTTTGGACGACGACTAAGAATATGCGGGCATCTTCAATGCATAACCATCATATTAAAATTTAAAATTAAAAGATCATTAATTGTGCCCATCTCCAATAAATATAAGCCTTTAGACGTAAAGAGGGATGGATAAACTCTCCCCACTCATCCACTAAATATCATGACAACTATAATTAGCGTTACAAGGCATTCACTAGGTCGATTTCGAAAAAAGACAATATGATGTTTCCATAATCCCCGGGGCAATGAAAAGCAGCATAGGCACCCATTCATCCCATAATGTACATGTGGCTGACAGCTTGAAAACTTACAACTCATGGACCTTAATTTAAAAAAAAAACACTTTTTGAAAAGAATATGGAAATACACAATCAAGCTCATCGGAGACTGCGCGAATGGAATAAAGTACCGAGCTTCATTACTACAGCGTATGCGAGACTTTTAAAACACAAAGTAGCTGTAAAAAAACGCACAAAAGCAGAAAGCGAGAAGCTACTATTTTATAGTGCGAATTTCTTTAATAGAGGAGGTAGATCTTTTTGTTGGTAAATTAAAAGAACCATTTTTTTAAGCTATGGAGTAGTCTCCTCTATCGCTAGGCCGCAGGCCGCAGCCCACTTTGATCTCTTTTGGTACTTGACAGCCTGTACTCAAATGTCCATCTTTTGTGAAACAGCGGGTTCTGAAGAGACTAACCAACTTTACTCTCCCTGGTTATATTTTTCCGCAGCCCACTTTGATCTCT
>SNQJ01S0001429.1:97955-127288 GCA_010110895.2 Picea sitchensis | reverse complement strand
TTTGAAGAGAAGCACTCAGGATCGATGATTTGATTTGGTTTCGCTTTCTATCGCAGATAATCACATGCTAATCCTTGTTCTGTCAAGTTTGTTTTTAATGGGGAGAACCATTTAGGGTTTATTGTTTATATTTATGGATTCTCTTGGTTCTGTTATAGAACAATGGCAAGTTGTATATTGGTCATTTTGAGCCGAATAAATAAATTCTGGGTGACTTTGGCCAATTAAACGCAAATTCCATTATTAGTGCTGTGATACTAGAATAGCGTGTTTTTTTATTTTTGTTACTTGTTTTGTCTTGTACTGGTACTATTTTTTTTCAAAATACTTTCTTTGAAGTATAAATGTAAAGACAAACTCTCCCATTGAAGTGAAAAACATGCTCCATATCGAACTGATTGTAATGAAAACACAAAATAATCCTAAAGAGATAATCCTAAGTGAAGTAACAAACATGCTCCCTATCGAACTGATTATAATGAAAACACAAAGTAATCTTAGAATTTATTTTATTTTTTTCTATAAGAAAAAAACTGCTATATTCATAAAGGAATATACATGTTGTTTTTCATGTCCAGTCTTGTAGGCTTCCTTCGAGTTCTATAGTGCCTATACATAGACCTTTTATGACCTTTTACAAAAACTTTCTACAAATTGTTCCATCTGTTCAAAAAAACCTTCCAAAAGAGAAAAACAAACATTTTTCAAAGGCGGAATCCCATTCCCTCAGTTTTTATTCCTTCAAAGAACTCCTAAAATCCGAAAGCTCCTTTTTACAGCTGCAGGGATTCCTTCGAGAGTTCATATGCCGTTGTTTTTAGCTCCCTCAGAATGTGATGAAAAGAAAGCAATTGAAATCTCTGAAAGTGAGCTTGATGTCTCTTAATAGTGATGCCAACCATTTTGGATATTGTTGAGGCCCCTTACCCAGTTGATCACAAGCTTGGAATCACCAAACACTTGTAGCTTTGTCATATTCTTTTCTTTGGCAGTTTCGAGAAGAGTCCAAAGTGCTATCATTTCGGCTCTATTGTTTGTTCCGCCTCTTGGCGCATATCTGATATGGATGTAGTGGTTGTGACTAATGAACATAACCACCCCTACTCTGCATGAGGGAGGATGTCCTTGGATAACCCCATTGAAAAATTCCCAAGGGACTGTGTAATCGATGGGAGGGGGGCCTATAAAACGATGTTTTCTTGCCCTGAGCTATGTCTTGAATTCTTCAACTCGTCTAATCGAAATTGCCGCTCTCACTTCTGAGGAACAATCTTATCTTTAAAAACAACATTGTTTCTTTCCCACCAAATGTTTTAGATCATGATGCATAGAAGCCCTGCATATAAGGTTGTCCCAAATGGCCTTGGTTTTTAGCTGGTCTTTTATTATCTACACAACCTTTCTTGCATAAGGACATGAGATAAAAAGGTGAGCAATGGTTTCTTGATTCTCCTTGCATAGAGGACATCTGCTAGGTCTCCACCATCCTCTCCTAAGGTATTTGTCCCATGTCAACAATTTATTGTTTAGTGCTAGTCAAAACATCAATTTACATCTAGGAGGAGCTTTGATTTTCCACAAGGGCTTCCACCACCACTTCGAGTGTGTCACAGATTTTTCTTCTGGCCAGGCTTTATATCCCAACTTGATCGAGTAAGAGTCATTTCATGGGTTTTTTTACCAGCAGAGGGAGTCATCATAATCTCTATCCAGGGAAATGAAGTTTTCACATAATAGGGATATGAAGGAGTTCCATTTTTCCCATAGTTCTAGGGGAAGATCCAGGGAGTCTGCGTTATTCCATCCCCTTCTTCCTTAAATTTGGAGAAAACCAATGTTGAAGTCGCTCACGAAGCAGATGTTTTTGTCTTTGAGGAACAAAAGTAAGGGAGGCGAGAGTTTGTAATTTTTTCCAACTCCCAACGACAAATACTCTCCCAACCTCACATTTTCCCCTTTTCCAATGTGCCATAGAGTCTAGTTTCCAACAAGGGGGAAAGCTTGCACAAGTGATTTCCAAACAATTGATCCTTTGGGGGATTTCATAGGCTCTCAGAACCATTTAGATATAGATAAAGTAGGAAAATACTTGGATTTCATAACTCCTACCCAAAGTGTGTTTCCCATGGTTAGATGCCATAGGNTGCACAAGTGATTTCCAAACAATTGATCCTTTGGGGGATTTCATAGGCTCTCAGAACCATTTAGATATAGATAAAGTAGGAAAATACTTGGATTTCATAACTCCTACCCAAAGTGTGTTTCCCATGGTTAGATGCCATAGGTTTCTTCCCACTAAGGCTCGAGCAAAAAGTCTTAATTTTTTTAGACCCCAGCCACCCATTTAATTATGTGAAAGGATTGGGTTCCATTTGGCCAAAGGGGTTCCTCCAAGATCATTTTGTCCCTTCCATCAAAAGAGAAAACTTAGGCAACGAATATGATCCAGAACTCCCTTAGGGATTTCAACTATTGAGTTCCAGTAAACAAGACTTCCTTCTAGGACTGCTTTAATTAATACTAGTCTTCCTCCTCTAGAGAGGAGTATGTTGACCTAGAAGGCTATCCAGGCCTTGACTTTTCTTATTAACCAGCCCCAATCTTATTTTCTATAATTGTCTGGTTTTAAGTTAAAACCCAGATACTTGAGTCCTTCAGAGACAGGTTTCCTTGGGGCGGGAACAGTCTTGGTAATGGAGGCATCTTATTCATTCTCATAGTGATTAATAAATAGACATGAATTTTCCATGTTTATTTTCATTCTCGTGGCTCTACAGAAGAGGTTTAAAATATCCTTAAAAGAAATCAAGTTCCTCTAATAGCCAAAAACAAATTCCTAGAATTGATTATTATAATGAAAATACAAAATAATCCTAAAAAGATAATCCTAAGTGGAATATCCTAATTACAATGATGACAAAAGAGTATGGAAAGAGATGTACCACTAGAAAAGTAATGAAGAAAATAATATGAATATAAAGTTAAACTCTTTTATTGAAATAACATACATGATCCATATGGAGTTGCTTCATGTAACTGATTGCAATAAAAAAAAAAAAAACAATCCTAAAGAGATAATCCTAAGTGGAAGGATGACAAAAGAGTATGGAAGATGTATTATGAAAAAGTAATGAACAAAATAATATGAATATAAAGGGTTAGGAACATAAAATAGGGTTATAAAAAATTCCATTAAATATTTATGATTGAGGTTATAAAAAAAACTTTTAAAGATTTGTAATTAAGGTTATTGTTGTATGAAGTGTTTATCTTTTCATGTTGTTTTTTTAAGATATATATCATTTCACTTTATGATCATCTCATTATAGGATGAAAATGGGAGGATAATTTAAAATGGTTGGGTTGATTAAGTTATGAACTTATATAGGTGATTTGTAAATTAATGTGAATATTTGAATTGTTGGTCACAACTGAGCTGGTCTTACATTGAAATATGTTATTATGTAGGTTTGTTTCCTTAGATCCTAAGTTTATTATCACTATATTTTTCTTAAATTTAAGAAAATAATTGAAATACATAAATGAAAGAACAAGCAAATGAACACACCATCCACATAAATGAATAAAATGTGTATCACGAGAAACCCAACATGGGAGAAAACCTAGCTAGAAGACGAGGCCTATGTTCTACTCTCTTTTCTTCAATTATGAATGTGAAAAATACAAAGGAGGGGCCACTCATTACATGGAGTTTCCTTTGACATTATGGCCTGAATGGCTGCTACAAAATCTTCTTCCTCCTCTATTAAGCTCGCAAATCATAGTCTTGGATGCTTTACTGAACTATGGAACAAGTATAATGCTAAAACAATGGAACTCCCTCTCTTCCTAGTAGCCTACTATTTAACATAGCATCTAGGGTTAAGGTTTTTGCATGCCTCAACCTTCAATTAGTGTTGGGTTTTGGACCTTCTAGAATCTTCTTGAAATTCCACACATGTCTAGCCCCACATGCGTGAGTAATGGGGGTCGATGTGGCATCCACTATGTACCATGGTGGTCAACAAGGTATGTCAACTTGTGGGAGGCATAACTTCCATTATGAGCTTTGATTGAAGCAATTTTCACACCATTGGAAAGATCTCCTTGTGTATAATAATGTTGATGGGATAAGATATGTGCTCACAAATTAACCCCCTAAAAAGTGTCATTTCATTCATTAAAATGGATCTAAAAGGTTTCATATCCCAAATTTTCAAATTGGGACCTACCATTAAAATGCGACCTACAAGCCATTCCCTTTGATTTCTCCCCTAGAAAGTACTAATGTAGATTAAAAATTATATAATGATCCATTGCACATCATACTTCCCCATTTAGGGAGGCTTTTGGTCCCCTTGAAATATTTTACTATTTAAGGTGAGGGAGTTTTTCCTCTACCTTCTCCTTGGAGTGTCATTTTTCTTTCCCTTCAAGTTGTCTTTTCAACCCAATCTACCAAAGCTCATGCTTCCCTTCTTTGGTGGTTTTGGTCTTCATCTACAAAACTATATTTTTTGCCAACTCAGCCTAATATTTTTGTGCTAAGTCCTGTATGGTAGGTAGGAATTTCTCCTTATCTTCTTGATCCAACCTGGAAGGATCACAAAGTTCCAAATTTTATACAGTCACTAATGAGTAAATGTGCATATATGGGGGTAGACTGAGTCTATAGGCATTATCACCCAAATTATCTAATGCTTCAAAATGACCATACCTAAGAGCCTTGATATTCTTACGAAGATCATGTAGCCTTTCTTTATTCAATTGCAACAAACATATATCTCACACCTTGAATGCCTTCTCAATTTTGTGTTACTCATGTGGACCTTATACTTTTCGTGTGACTCTTCAATGTCTCATGTACTTTGAAATGGATCTACCTAATCTTTTCAACAAAACTATTTCTTTCAAGTATTCTCCTAGTATATTCCCTCACTCCTTGATATCCATATACAACATCTAAGTGTGAAGGTGACAAATACTCAAAGCAAGTTTCAAAACGAGACTTACCATTAGAATATGGAATTATCTATTATAACAATGTTGAATGTAGATAATATTTTCATCCCAGGTCTTTGGATTCTTCTTATTGTAACTCCTCAAATCTAAACCAACATCTTGTTGGCTACCTTTGTCTGTTCATTTGTCTATGGATGGAGTGTTGTAGATATCTTCAACATGGTGTCCATATTTTCCCAAAGAGTAATCCAAAATGAATTTATAAGAAATATAGTATCTCTATCTAAATGATGCTCCTTGTTTTCCCAAAGTTCATCAAAAATTATTCAAAAAACATATTTGATACTTATTTTACTTTGATGTTTTTTTTACAAGGCATAAGAATACACATCTTTTTGAACCTATCAACTACCAAAAATAGATAGTCATGTCGCTTCCTAGTTGTTCACAAACCACCCACAAAATACATGGAAATGCTTTCCCAAGATTGAGTGGGTACAAGTAAGGGATGAAATAAACCTTTCTTTCTATTATTGGGCTTGTTGGTACAACAAAGTATTCATCCTCTAATATGTCGAGCTACATATTCTTGCATTCTGAGCCAATACACATACCTTTGTAGGTTGGAAACAATCTTCCCAACAACCAAATTCCCTACAACCTTGGAGGTGTTATCCTCTCTAATAAGTTGCAATCTTTCACCTTAAGGAACACAAAGCTTGTCTATCTTGTAGAGAAACCCATTTTGGAGATGATAGTTATCCTTATTGTCACCTTCCTCTATGTGAATATGGATTTATAACTACTGGAACACCTCTTTAAAGTCCACATATTATGTGTATTCCTCTTTGTATGCAACATGGGTAAAATGATACATGTGCATAAGAGTTCCCAAAGTTGTAATCTTGGATGTGGGTGGCCCTAAAATCATGTCTACAAATTTATTAATGTTTTCCTTCTTATATTTGATGACTAGATGAAACTATGGAAAAAACCACACCCATTTGTATTGTCTATCTTGTTAAAGTTTAGTTTGGGCCTTCAAATACTATAGTGGATGGTAATTAATGTGGATAGTACTTTCCTTTCCCATCAGATAGTGCTTCCACTTCTTAATAGCTAGAACCAAGGCATGGCATTCCTTATCATATATAGGGTAGTTCAAGACTCCCCCATGAAACATTTGAGAATGGTAGGATAAAGGCTTACCTCCCTGCATCAAGATGTTAAGAACCAAATATCAAAATAGCATAAAAACNAGAGTTCCCAAAGTTGTAATCTTGGATGTGGGTGGCCCTAAAATCATGTCTACAAATTTATTAATGTTTTCCTTCTTATATTTGATGACTAGATGAAACTATGGAAAAAACCACACCCATTTGTATTGTCTATCTTGTTAAAGTTTAGTTTGGGCCTTCAAATACTATAGTGGATGGTAATTAATGTGGATAGTACTTTCCTTTCCCATCAGATAGTGCTTCCACTTCTTAATAGCTAGAACCAAGGCATGGCATTCCTTATCATATATAGGGTAGTTCAAGACTCCCCCATGAAACATTTGAGAATGGTAGGATAAAGGCTTACCTCCCTGCATCAAGATGTTAAGAACCAAATATCAAAATAGCATAAAAACCTCAGAATAAGTACTCAATTCCTTGACAAAGAGAGAAATTCAGATAATAATACTCTTCGAGGGGGAAACCTCGTTATACATCATATGAATTCACAATTACAAGATGATTCCAAATGAAAAAGGTCACATTGGTATATATAGGAGACTAGGAGGTGCAATTACAACTAATTGACCTAAGATGACATAAATAAAATAACAACACTAATGTAATATGCGCCAATTAAGGGCTAATGTACCACAAATTAGGGATTAACTGTTCATGATTACAACTGTGTGAGACATCCTCCAGGACACATATTGATTGAGTCGACCTGAGAGAGCCCATGAGTTGGGTGTGTGATTCCTGTATGAGATAGAGATGGAACGTAGTGATGGCCTCCTCCTTATAGAGAGTTGAGAAGAAATCCAGACGATTCTCCTGTGTAATGCAGCGAGAAAGGAGATCTTCTGAGTTGAGCGTGCCTGTTGTTGAGCACAAGGTGAACATGTGAATTCCATGAACTGGGTGCATCGTTGTGAGACAGAGATGAAGACGATGTATTAGCCTCCTCTAAGAATAGATTTGAGATGATGAACTCCAAATGACTCTCCTGTGTAATGTAGTGGGAAAGAATATTTTTTGAGTGGGTGTGTCTATGGATGATCATAGATGAACATGATCCTAGTGGATAAGCAATAGTGAGTGTGGTTCTCCTATGATATGCAGTGAGATAGAGATATGGGTGTCCCTATGGATGTTCCCCTAGTGTTTGAGCACTAGTGGGTGTATCAGATCCATTTTTATATCGTTCAAGAGTCAGACCTACCTGTAACCCTAATTGTAATGTAAAGGGTAGAGGTCGGCCCCACCTTAATGTAATTGATAATTAATGTAAAAGATAATTAATCTGGTTATTATTAATTATATTTTGAGTTAGAGAGCTCTGCCATGTTGTGCCAATAGACACTTTTGTTGACAGGTCAAGTCTAATATAAGTAAAGGTAAATTCCCCATTGATGAATCATATCTTTTGTGTGAGTTTGGAAATTTCAGCAAGAACATCTTCTTGGGAAAAGTGCACACCTCTCTTGGGCGCTAGTCTTCTAGGGTTTGCAAGAACCCTCTTGTGTGCTAGTTTTTATTGGTGGTGAATATGTTTCTCTTAAGTAATATAGCAAAGGATTGGTTGGGTTTTCTTCCCTAATTGAGAAGGGTTTCCCAAGATACTTCTTTTGTACTTGTGCATGGTGTTTCTTCTTGTGATCTTGGTTGATGCAACAAAATTATTTATGGTTTAATTTAAATGCTAAAATGGAATGAACTTCATTCTTAAACCATGCTAATTGAAAAATAAACATGGTATCATAGCATAGGTCTTGAAGAACCCATTGCACAAACAAATTTAATCGATCCTCTCTCTCCTGCATAAATCGTACGACCCTCATATGGTTTCCAGAAATTCCATACGACCTACCTTTATGGGATTTTTCAGCACTTGGAACTTGGATGTTGGGGATAAAAGGACTATAGGTGTGTACAAACTCCTTCAGTGCACCTCCAACAAGTCTCAAACTACTTTTCTGAGCATTTTGACTCTTTGTCCCTAGGGTTTCTAGAGTTTTGCTAATTTCTGCAAAAAAATTCATAATTAGGTTTCTGCAACTCTTTGAAGGAGCTATTCATCTCACCAGTGCTATGCTATCCTTCAAAGGCTTATTGTTGGCAGTTATAACTCCAACAACACCTAAAAGTGATAGCCTAGCCTAGCCGTTAGGTTTTCTAGGCTAGTTGACAAGGGTTTGTGAAGAATCCAAAATTAAAATGAGCAAAATCATGATGGGAGACAAGCTTGATGGTTCAAGAAAACTCAGTTCCAGGAAGACAAGACCTCAATAAAATGAATAAATCAACATCTCATCACTCTCAGGTATGGTCCCTACCAATGATAATACTCGGTTAATTGACAGTGGTGCCTCCAGACACATGACTGGTATTAGAGATCACCTAACAAATTTTGTTGAGAAAGAGACACATCTACATGTTGTCCTTGGAGATGATTTCAGATATAATGTGAGAGGAGTTGGAACTTCTACCTTCCAACTAGCTTCAGATATGCATCTTAAATTAAAATAAGTATTATATGTATCTGGAATGAAGAGGAACCTTGTCTCTATTTCTTCCTTGGAAGACAAAGGCTACAAGGTTACTTTCTTAGAAGGAAGAGATCTTTCCTGGAAAAAAGACTCTCACATAAATTATGCCAAGGTGATTGGTGTCTAAGAAAACAACTTGTACAGATTAACCATTAAACCAATATAGGCCCTGCTACATGACACTATCATCTTGAGTGAGCTATGGCATAAAAGACTTGCTCACATTCATTATAGAGCTAGGGAAAATGGTAACAGGTCTACCAAAAATACAGGTTTAGCATATAGGTGTTTGCAAAGGTTGTGCTCTTGGAAAAAATGTTAAAGGATCCTTTTCAAGCAGTGACAATAGATCCAAGGAAATATTGGCCTTAATACATTCAGATGTGTGTGGACCAATGAATGTTGCATCTCTGAATGGGTACTTATATTATGTACTCTTCATAGATAATCACTCCCAGAAAACTTGGATTTACTTTCTAAAGAGCAAGGTTGCAGTCCTTACAAAATTTCAAGAACTCAAAGCCCAGGTTGAGAACCACACCGAAAGAAAAATCAAAGTATTAAGATCAAATAATAGAGGAGAATACACCTCAAAATATTTAAGAAGTTTTTTCATTGAAGCAGGGATCAAGAGGGAGTTCACAGTTCCTTACAACCCTCAACAAAATGGCGTTACAGAAAGGAAAAACAGAACTATCATCGAGGCAACCAAATAAATGATACATGATCAGACTCTACTTATGACTCTATGGGAAAAAGCATGTATAAAAATAGTGTATGTTCAAAAAAAAAGTACTCATCAGATCTTGAAGAACATTACTCCAGAAGAAGCCTTCACCGGAGTGAAGAATGAGATTGGACGCTTCATAATATTTGGGTGTTCAGTATATTTTCATGTACCCAAAGAGAAGAGATCCAAGCTAGAACCTTCATGAAGAAAGGGAACATTTGTAGGATACAATGAATCCTCAAAGGCATATCGAATCTACATTACTGGTCAAATATAAATTGAAATAAGAAAAGATGTTACCTTTGGAGAAGAAGTAGCCTTCCAAAGATCTAGAGAAGATCAGATGGAAATTGATAGTGAGACAATGCCTTCTCCCCCTTCAACAGTTCAGAGGGAGACAAAAATTATTTCAGTTGATCCAGTAGCTCGAGTTGATCCAGTTGTTACAGCCGATCCAATTTCTCCAAGTGACATACCCAGAGATATTACAATTGGACATAAAAGGCATGCTTGGGCCCGACAAACTCTACAACAAGAAGAGGGACATAGATCCCTTGAAGGAACAACCAGAGAGAGAAAGATACCAAAGAGATTCTCAAGCTACCTTTTGGCCATGACCCACATCATTGACACAGAGCCATCTTGTCATGGAGAAGATTCAGGTGAACAAGTATGGAAAGATTCCATGACTAAATAATATCAATCTATATTGAAAAATGATGTATGGGATATTGTTGCAAGACCAGAGGGAAAGTCTATAGTGACTTCCTAATGGATTTGTAAAATCAATCATGCAGCTGATGGAAGCATCGAAAAATACAAAGCGAGATTTGTAGCTAGAGGGTTTTCACAAGTAGAGGGAGTTGACTATGATGAGACTTTTGCTCCAGTAGCCCGATACACCTCCATTCATTCTATCATTGCACTGGATGCTTCCATAGGTTGGAATCTACATCAGATGGATATAAAGACATCCTTTCTCAATGGTGAAATTGAGGAAGAATTTTATATCAAGCAACCAGAAGGATTCGTTATAAATAACAAAATATCTCATGTGTGCAGGTTGAAGAAATCCCTATATGGTCTAAAGAAGGCACCACGTGCTTGGTACAAGAAAATGGATGGATTTCTGATGAGTTTGGGATTCAACAAAAGTGTTGTTGATCCAAACTTATATTATCACATTAATGGAAATGAGTGTTTGATTTTGTTCCTATATGTGGACGACATTTTCCTCAATGGTTCAGAGAGACTCATTGTTGAATGAAAACGAGCATTGACTACTAAATTTGAAATGAATGATTTGGGCTTGATGAACTACTTCTTGGGACTAGAAGTATGGAAGAGCACATATGATATTTTCCCGAGTCAAGGAAAATATACTGTGGAGATATTGAAAAATTTTGGTATGACAGATTGCAGATCCATGCCCACTCCAATGGTGATGGATTTGAAGAAGATGAGTCATACTGATTCATGAGAGGTAGATCCACACTAATACAAATAGTTTATTGGATCACTAATGTATCTGGTTAACACCAGACCATATATATGTTATGCAGTGAATGTGCTTAGCCAGTTTATGAGCCAACCGAGACAGACACACTGGATAGTTGAAAAACATGTATTGAGATACTTACAAGGTGCAATTTGTTATGGCCTAAGATATACCTCTAGTGTAGACTTGAGCCTGCAAGGATATTCCGATGCATATTGGGAAGGGAGCGCATTTTACAGAAAAAGTACCTTTGGTTGTTGCTTCACTTTAGGGTCTGCCATGGTTTCTTAGTGTAGCAGAAAACAAATCTTTATGGCATTGAGCACCACAGAGGATGAGAATATTGCATTGAGTGTAGCAATCCATGAATTAGTATGGCTTCGCAAACTTCTGACTGAATTATTCAATCATGAGATGGATCCTACTACTATTCATTTTGAAAACCAAAGTTGTGTAAATCTCTCTGATAACACTGTGTTTCACGACAGATCAAAACACATCGAGATAAAGTATCACTATATACGATACAAGATGTAGAGGAAGACAATACACATTCAGTATCTTCCTACCCATGAGAATATCGCGGATATCTTCACCAAACCACTTGCAAAGACAAAGTTGGAGTATTTTCATGAGAGACTTGTCCTAGAGGAGAATGCCTCCCTAGCTGAGAGGGAGTGTTGATAATTACAATTGCGTGAGACATATTCCAGAAAAAAGACTAATTGAGTCGACCTGAGAGAGAGCCCATGAGTTGGGTGTGTGGCTCCTATCTGAGACAGAGATGGAATGTAGTGATGGCCTCCTCCTTATAGAGAGTTGAGAATAAATCTAGGCGATTCTCTTGTGTAACACAGTGAGAAAGGAGATCTATTGAGTTGGACGTTCATGTGGCTAAGCGCAAAGTGAATGTGAGAATTCCCATGAGATGGGTGCATTGTTGTGAGACAGAGATGAAGACGATGTATTAGCCTACTCTGAGCAGAGAGTTGAGATGATGAACTCCATATGAGTCTCTTTTGTAATACAGTAGGAAAGAAGATCTGTTGAGTGGACGTGCATGTGGATGAGCACAAGTGAATGTGATCCTAGTGTTTGAGAACTATTGAGTGTGGTTCTCCTATGAGATGCAGTGAGATAGAGATATGGACATCCCTATGGATGTGCCCCTATTGGATGATCACTAGTGGGTGTATGAGATATCTTTCTATATTTTTCAAGAGTTAGACCTACCTATAACCCTAATTGTAATGTAAAGGATACAATTCGGCCCCACGTTAATGTAAAAAATAATTAATCTGGTTATTATTAATTATATTGTGAGTTAGAGAGGTCATCCCTGTTGTGCCAATAGACACTTTTGTTGACAGTTCAAGTCTAATATAAGTAAAGGTAAATTCCCCATTGAGGAATCATATCTTTTGTGTGAGTTTGGAAATTTCAGCAAGTACACCTTCTTGGGAAAAGTGTGCACCTCTCTTGGGAGCTATTCTTCTAGAGTTTGAAAGCACCCTCTTGTTAGCTAGTTTTTCTTGGTGGTGAAGGTATTTCTCTTGAATAATATAGAAAATGATTGGTTGGGTTTTCTTCCCTTGTTGAGAAGGGTTTCCCAGGATACTTCTTGTGTACTTGTGCATGGTGTTTCTTCTTGTCTCTTGGTTGCTGCAATAAAATTGTTTATGGTTTAAGTTAAATGTTAAAATGGAATGAAATTCATGCTTAAACCTTCCTAATTGAAAAATCAACATTAACACTCCCCTCCCCTTCAGAAAAGTGTTTTCCTCAACACTTGAGTAGTTTTGGATGCTTCTATATAAAAGACTCATCTTTCCATGTGGAATCTTCAATAGGTAGTTTCTTCCACTTAATGAAATACTCTGAAATTGATCTATTCCTTGGCTAGTGAATTCTTGTGTCATTGATAGCTTCATTCTCCAATATGATTTTTACTTCCTCATCAAGTTCTAGAAATATAGCTTGAATTGGGATCTTGTCACCTATAACCTTCTTTAAGCATGAAACATGGAAAACATGGTGTACTTGTGAAGATGAAGATATCTCCAATTTGTATGCCATAGTATCAATCTGTTTCAACATATTTTATAGGCCATAGTACTTCAGTGATAATTTATTATCCTTATTATCTTGCTTGAGGGATATCTGTTTGTATGGTTGTAGTCTTAAAAATACCCAATCCCCTACTTCAAAAATTATTTCACTACGATGTTGATATGCTTGTTGTTTCACGTGATTTTGTGCCATGGTCAGGTTTTCCTTTAAGAGTTGGAAAGCTTGATGTTTATTCTCTATGTGATATTCCATTACTTTAACCCTATATTTTTATTTTAGAGAAGAAGTGATGGATGGTGGGTGATATCCATAAAGGACCATAAATGATGTTATTTTTGTTGCAGTGTGAAAGGAAGTGTTATACCACCATTCTACCAAGGTTAGCCACTTGAACCATTGTGTTTGTTTATCATAGACAAAGAAACTAAGGAATCCTTCCAGGCATTTTTTCACTATCTCAGTTTGTCCATCATATTTTGGATGATAAGATGAGATATGAGCTACTTGAGTACCCAAACAAGAAAATAATTATGTACAAAAATGTCTAATGAATATGGGATCTCTGTCACTTACAATAATCCTTGGGCTTCCATGTATCTTTTGAACTATCTCCATGAATGTGGTAGCAACTGTATTAGCTTTGAAAGGATGAGAGATTGCACAAAAGTGTGCATACTTGTTAATTCTATTAGCAATCACCATGATGACATTCTTTCATTTAGACATTGGTAACCTTGTGATGAAATCCATGGAAATCTCCTCCCAGCGCTGACTTGGAAAGACTAATGATTGGAAAAGACCTGGGGTCTTAACTGTGTTCACATTATTTTGTTGGAAAACCAAACATTCTACCACAAACCTTTGAACATCAATTTTAAGGCCATCCCAAAAAAATTCCCTCTTGACCCTATGATAGGATTTTGAAAATCCTGAGTGCCCTCCAACTAGAGAGGTGTGCAATTCCAAAAGTAAATTTTGTTTGAGTTGGGATTTATTACATAAATATAAGCGATCTTTGTACCATAGTGAATCATTTTTCCATGTAAATGGATCGGATGCATTGGAATCCTGTTGCAATCTTTGAATGAGAGTCCACACTTCTTCATCATTCTCCCATTCATCCCTTGCTTTTGTTATCCAATTAGGTTGGATGATAGAGATAGCACAGAGAAATTCCTTAACATATTAATCCTTCATTCTAATCTGATGATACCCTGAACAAAGATCCAACTTTGTGAAGTACATTGCCCCATTTAGTTCATCTAACAATTCACGAATGACGAGAATGAAAAACTTATCTTTAATAGTGATCTCGTTGAGCTCTCTATAATCTGGACACATATGCCATGAGCCCTGTTTCTTAAGTACCCTTACCACCTGTGCATATTAAGAACTTTGGCTAGGTATAATAATTCTATCCTCTAGCATTTCTTCAACCATTCTCTCAATTTACCTCTTCTGGACATAAGGGTATCTGTAAGGCCTGATGTTAGGAGGAACACTCCCAGGAATTAAGTGAATAGCATGATCATTATTGTGAGTGTGTGGAAGACATATGGGAATATATTCAAATACTTTGGAATGCTTATGAATGATCCCTTAGAGATCTATCATAATATATGGCTTAGATGTTTGAACATCTAGTGAGCATAGTTGTACAATTACACCCTAATGCCCATTTTTCAATAATTTTGTCATGCCATTAGAGCTTACCACCTTACTAAGTTTCCCTGTGATACCCTTTAACTCAAATTCCTTTCCTTCCAATGAAAATTTCATGAAAAGTTCTTGAAAATTAAAAGCCACGGTTCCCAATTATTGTAACCATTGGACCCCTAATATGACATCAACACCACCCATAGGTATAGAAGTCATTGGACTATTCATTACATATTCCCCCATAGTAAGATTGATCTTATGGAATTTTCCTGAGAAATTGATAGTTCCTCCATTTGAAATCATTACTTGAAACTATGGAGTTGGATATATAAAGCAATTGAGATCTTTGGCTAATTTCCAGTGAATAAAATTATGAGTACTGCTACAAATCAAATTTCTACACCTAAGTGAGATACCTCTCCCTAAGTGTCATATGCACCTTTCAAAGTGTCACATACACCTTGACACTATGAAATAACATATGTCACAATCCCTAGTCAATGTGGAGGAGAAAAATATTATATGAAGGTCAAAATACTATGTGCACATGAATTATTATTAATATTCATGAAAAGGAAATTAATTTAGTGTGAGAATCCAGCTCACATTTGGTTTCCTATTTTTTAGGGGAATTTGAGGATCTCATGGATGGTTGAAATATTTCCTCCTTAAAATCCTTCAGAGATATTTCCTCCCTAAAGTCCTTAAGAGATATTTTCTCCCTAAATATCTCGGAGATCCCGTTTTAGTGGATCTGATGAGTGATAATCTCCATGGTGGTTAAGCCTCCAAATCCTATATAATGAGATATTTCCATTGAGAAGAAAGGAAGATTAGAGGTATCAAACTTATGATCTCAAGAGGAATCTTTTGGATATCAAACTTATGGTCTTGGGAGCATCTTGCAAGGGTTGGACGAGGAGGACTTGGAGAGGTTGTTGCAATTGCATATATAGATTGTAAGTGTCTTTTTAATGTTCTCATTAATATATGCTTGGCCTATTTCCTTCAAGTTTGTGTATTATTGTATATTCTTGTCTATTATGGATGAATTTGGTTTAAACTAAGATTGGTAGATAGAAAGTCTTTGTTTTTCTTCGTTGTCCATTGCATTGCAAGTATCGTGTCATGCTAAGGAGCTTGGAGGTCAAGTTCAGATTGGATTAAGTGAGGAAAAGATTTGAAACAAGGTACATCATACCTTCTCCCTCTCTGTATTTTGATTATCTTAACTATATTTAAAGGGATGTTAGTGTCCATTTACATATTTATGTCTCAGTATTAGGGGTCTAACATCCGAGGGAAGATCCACCTGTCCACCGGGGGATTTTTCTTTAACAAAAATTGGCAACTCCACTAGGGAAGGACATTGAATTGTATTTCCTTGCATCGTCTCTTCATTTTTCCCACTTTTAGATCATTTTTATTGTTTTTTCATGATCTATTTCCTTTCTCCCCTCTTCATTGACAATTTCACAAAATTCTTGGAATTCTGGGTGAATTTTTCTGAGTTTTAAGCCTTTGTTCTGAGTTTTTGGGAAGGGTTGCGCTCCCCTGGAGTGTATATCATAATGTTGATCTGTAATCAACACTCCGCTGCAATGTGTATCAGAGTGCTACAACATTTTGTACCCTTCAAAACAAGAGCGTTGATCTCCTTTTTTGGTGATTTCTGCCTTTTCCTGCTTAGTTTTTCCTAGTCTATCTTGCAAAGTATTTTACCTGGATTCCATACTTTGGCTCGTGTATTTGTTTGGGTTGAATATTTGGTACTTATGATTTATTTATTTTTTCTTTTTTGACCTTGCAACCTTTTCCAAATTGTGAGATTGATTCACCTTGTTTTTCTTGGTTTGGTTTGAATCTTGCGAAGTTTCTGGTTATCTAACTGATTGAAAAGGTCTGCAAAGGTTTGTTGGTCTTAAGTTACTTTTCAAATATTTCCTTTTTGAATGATTTGAGACTTTATGCTTACCACAACCTATCTTGTATTTCTCTTTCTTGCTGCTTTTTGTTTCAAGACATTTGAGTGATTCCTCTTTCTCCCTATCATTTTTTGGATTCTTCTCTGAACTTTCTTCTAACCCTTGAATGCTTGTTGATTGTCGAGTCCTTCATCGAGTGATTTATATTCATTTAGTTCTCATTATCATGTGAGTACATGCTTTGTTTGAAATCATTTTTGCTTTGTGTCTTTTGTATCTGAATTCGACTCTTCTCTGTTTTTTGTATTTTGCTTCATGTTGGATCCAAGCAAACAACTACAGTTAATCATACTGGAAGTGTTGATAAAGTTGGAAAGTCTAAAACAAAGAATCCTACACCCAAATTCCCTTGCAGCCTTTGTAAGGGTAACCACTTTTTGAGGGATTTCCCTAGTCTCCCCAAGGTTTTAGAAATGTGGTCTTCCACGTCATTAGCTCTTGTTGAACATGCAAGTGACACCCCATCAACGAGTGACATTAAGGTTGGTTAGAAGATAACTGTCAAATTTCCTTGCTTGTTATGTGAAGGTGATCATTACTCTCACCTTTGACCTCATATGGATGAGGCTTCTTATATTTTGGAAAAGCTTCAAATTCCAACTAGTTATCGTAATATTTCTTCCAAATCGTCATTAGTTGATGGATTGGTAAATCTGGTTCCATCCCTAGTCAATCTGGTTGATTAGGTGGTCAATCTAGTTTCATCCTTAGTTGAACCACTAACCCAAGTGGTTGATCCAGTTCTATCACCGATCAACCCCACTATTCATCTAAAGAGTGAAACCAAAGTGGTCGATCCATTTCTGTCATCGATTGATCCAACTCTTTATCCGAAGAGTGACAAAGTGGTCAATCCAGTTCCATCATCGATTGATCCCACTCCTCCCTTGAAGAGTGCAACCAACGTGGTCGATCCAGTGCTGTCATTAGTCGATCCCACAAATCATTCAAAGACTAAGGATTTCTCTCAGGTCTACCTAATTAATACTTATTCACCTAGACAAGGGGGGCACTCTGCCCATACCGATGGCACCCCCTTCAAGAAATCAAATGATTTATATTAATTGGAATCATTTGACAGAACTCTGTCTTCCTTCTTACGTGCCTTTCCAAATCACCATACATGTTTGCGATAGGAATATTCCTAACACTGTAATAGACCAAGGTTATTCTATTAGCATCTTATCTGTGAGTGCTTGGCAAGATTTTGGTTCCTCACAGCTTGTGCCTGTGACCTAGAATATGTTGACCTTTGAAAGAAGAGTTAGTCAACCTTTAGGGATCCTTCCTTAGTTTCCAGTTACTTTGGGAGGAAAAATGGTCTATGTCAATGTGATGGTAGTTCACGACCCCTTTTACTTTAACCTGCTCCTTTGGCAAGACTATGTCTACATTATGAGAGATTTTGTGTCCACTCTCTTTTGAGTGATGTGTTTCCCTCACAACAAAAACATAGGAACTATCGACTAGATTTCATTCATTGACCCTCATATGATGGTCAACCATCCACCTTCCCTGCACGGTCCATGCATGCTAGCGATGTCTACCCTGTCACGGTTCAATTATGTAATGACCTTCCCCATGTGTTCAACCCCACGCGAGAGGGAATCTCTCCCTTCTCCTAACTTAGATCTTGTAGTTGACATGGTCATCTCTTCGATAGGGATAATAGAGCTAGATCTCCCTACCCTTATTGAGACCATTGACATTTTTTCTTTCCAGAGTGTTTTTCTTCCATCTAGCGAAGATCTCTTGGAAGCCATGATTGACGTTTGTCCCTTCACATGTATTCCTTCCAGAGCATTTTCCTCTTGGAATCCATGATCAAGAAGAGGTCCTGAGCATAGTTTTTTTTCTCTATGGAAATATCGTTAAAAAATGAAACAGAGGTCTTGAGCATATTTTTGTTTCTCTATGGAAAGCTCATTAAAAAATGAAACAAAGGTATTGAGCATACTTCTTTTGATGTGCCAAGCTCGTTAAAAAATGAAATAGTCACCTCTCCCATTGAGTTGAATCTTTTGGTAGATCTCGTAGATGTTGAGTCGAGTCTTTCACTAGATCTTGTAGATGTTGAGGCGAGTATTTTGTTAGATCTTGTAGTAGAACCTTCATTTCATCCACCCTTATCCTTTTTCTCCATATAGTATAGAAATTGGTGACAACCCAAAAATCGATGAATGAAATGAAGTTTGGGGGGGCATGTCTCCAACCTTTGATTATAATTATGGAGTTAAGCTGCTATATTTTCAAGTTAGGGGAAGAGTACCAACCATTCATGGGTATTCCTCAAAACCTTTTGAAATTACGTTGGGAAATTACAAGGATAGTTTAATTTTGTTTCATGCTTAAGTAAAAATGAAACCAATACCGATCTTAGTCTTTGTTCTTTCTTGTTCTCGTAAATACATGAGAATGTAACCGAGTATACTTTTCTCACTTTTTCAGACTCGTAAAGGTTATATGAAAAAGGAACCCCCTGAAGTCTCATTTCAGATTTTTTCAGACTCTCTAAACATGAAAATATTGCTGAGTGATATTTCTTCCTTTCACAATTGTTAAAAGGTTTGAAAGGGTGTCTTTCGAGTGGTATTTTATCTCTTTTTCGGCCTCGCAAGACTAAAATTATGAAAAAGGACAACCTTGGAGTCACCTTTAATTTCTTTTCAGACTCTCTAAACATGAAAAACCATAGAGTTTTCCTTCTCTGGACTCACTAAACTACACATTGAAGGTCCCATCTGGGAACAAACCCTTAATTCTTCTAGTTCGTTAAACAAATGAAGATGAAATTACCGAAGGTAAGTTATATCGAGCATGTGTTACCCTCCTCGAGCTCGTTAAATGTAAAAGAGGTACTCATCTATCTGGGTGGGGGAAAAATTGAACAAAGTGGGTCAAGTTTTTGAGAATCCTTCATGGCAACTTTCGTTTCCCTTGAAAATGGAACTTGTTTGCATCTCGTCTTATAGTTGTACAATCTTCTTGTCTCTGAGTCATACCATTTCCATGTGTCACCATACTTTTTTCGTCCAGTCTAAGAGTGCTATTATTTTCATCACATTACATTCTTGGTACTCGTCGAGTGAATGCTGCCAAGTCAGTTGTCATGCCTCATCATGTTCAAGGGAAGTTTCACTTCAAACCATCGTGGGGGATGTTCATTTAAAGGTTGAGAAAACTCAGTTTCTCAACATTTATCTCAGATATGCATCACATTACCAACAAATAGAGATACATACATCCATGGATTTCTAGGCCCTCACAAATGGTGAACTACAATTAGATTGGAAACCATCCTTCATTACCCTTTGGGAAACTACCTTAATATAGTTGCATGACCTACCAATGTTTGACACTACTAGAGAAGTTTCTCAATGCACCAAGTTTCTCATTAGTCAGGTGCACATTGGTGCTTTTTGGTTGGATATGTCCTACCCCATCCACGTCGAAGATATTCATAAGTTGATAAATCTCTACACGGAAGGGAAAGACATCACATAAGGCTTCCAGGGCTAAGGGAAGGATGGCCATAAGAAGGGAGAGATAAATTTATATGACAAGTATGGCACAATGAGAGAATTTCGTGGAACACTCATAAATAAGATCAATAATGAGGAGGTTTGATGTTCCTGCTACATAATTGTATGAAATTTCATGAAGAATTAATCGTGGGGTGAGTGTACACTTGACATCGTCACAGGGATTGAGTTTCTAAAAAATGGCGCACCTTTGAACTAGTGCATATACCTACTCATAAAGGTGTTTCAATCCTATGTCGATGTGCATGAGTCGGCCACATAATACATATATGGCTACTTGTTTCTCGTGTTTTCTATGTGGAAGTGGAATATGCCTCAAGGTAAATGCCTCTCCCATTATCTCGACATCCAGTTTGCCAAGCTCTTCGACCCCTCGCACAGTTTTACTACTAATACTCACTCCAAGGACCATGATTATTCCTTTCTCTAGTGGCACAACAATCTTATTTCCTCTACTCAATGACCAAGCATTCCACAAGAGTTTCTCAAGAGGAACACCCATAACATTTGGTTTGGTATGAACCATGACTACACATTTGGGAGGCCCTTAACTACATATCCATCCCCTTTCCACACTCATCCATTCCCTTTCTATTTGGATGAGGCAATATTGGACAAGGAATTCATGGGTTGGTCGAGAGTTAAGAAAAAAAAAAAAAGATCCAATTTTACCTACTCGATGCCTCCCATATCACAACGGTCAACTCCTGCACAGATGCCTGGTGCAGGTCCCGATTGGACAAAGAGATATCGGACACCCTCAATATTAAAGGAAGGGGCATATGATGGTGAAGAGGAAACACTCTGAAGGGGGACAATTTATATTCCCTTCTCCTCCATTCCAAACGATGTGGATATATTTCGTAAGAAGTTACATGAAGTCTTTTCTTCGGCTTTCCCTATCAAGAAACCACACACTAACTCTCCATCTATTGCCAACCCTATTATCACTAAATTCACTCCTTTGTCCTCCCTTCCACCTCTGACTCACCCCAGAAAAACCACTTTTATTTCATATGTTTCCATCATCATTATTATTGATGATCCACAAGTACGAACCCAATCGACTTCTATCATAGAGGAGCTCAATTATCATCTGCCTAGTTCAACTACTGATGCCCCATATTCACCTCCCTTGTTCCTTCACCAACATATCGACACTTCTACACCCATCCGTACTACCTTGTTCACAATGACTACAGGGACCACCATTCCACTTCCCTCAACTTTTCCCTAGGTTCCATAGGTCCAAGTCCCCCTCAACACATAAGAGGACATTGTTCTCCATTTTGAGCCCCAAAGGTGTAAATGAAAATGTAAGAAGATTCTATAGATACTTATATGGACACGCAAGAAGATACTCACTCGTCTCATAATACAAGTTTTGTTAAGGAAAACATTGAGTCGATGCTACAAGATCCTCAATAGTGTCACACAATCTTAGAAATTTTCCTTGACTGGACGAATGTGATTGTGATACTTCCTTCTAAGGTTCATGCTCAAATTTATGTTATTCTCTGCACTACCTCACCTAGTCTTGATGGTGTTGGTTCCCACAGCCTGTATGAGTGCTCGTTTGCTAGTGGATAACCTATGGCTTCCTGGTTTCCCTTGGATTAGTCCTTAACTAGTGGGGATAGCGTGGCTTGGTCCACTACTCCAATTATCCATCTCATCTGAGACTCCATGAATCATATTGAGAAGAGGATTGTTGCAGTTGAGAAGACCAATGATGAGCTCACATAAAAAATGCAACATCTTTGCATGAACATCATTTTAGCATCATATGCCAGAGAAAATGAACATGGATTGTGGGTTTAGGTCAAATCCATTGTTTTAGCCGTGTTAGAAAAATTTGTTCATGTCTGGCCCAAATTCAGACAGGTAGTATCAGAGTTTCTAGGAGACATTACCCTTGTTCCACCTACATAATGAATCACACTTATCGAAGATGCATGAATGCAACTCAAAGGAAAGCTAGACAGTCTCCAGCACTAGCTTGAGACTATTAAACTCCAAGAGAAAGAGAAACCTAAGGCTCTATGAAAGAAGATCATCTAGGTCATTGTTGAGGGTGGTAACATCCATTTCTCCATCCATTATTAGGTCGGTGAATGTAGGGAGTTGTTTAATATTGTCAATGACTAGGTCAGATTATTGGAGCATCGCAACAAGCCGATTGAGAAGTTAAGTGCACAATTTAACCAAATTAATGCGAAAGCATGGGATATCGAGGATCGTATCGAGTAGCAAGCCAGGTTTGCAAAGATCCAAGTAGTGGATGAAAATATGGATGCTCTACATAAGGCCACTCAAGCCATGAAGAAATAGCTCAGGGACTTTCTCCCTACGGTCCAATATACTTATATCCCACTACAACGTATGAATTTAGTTGCTAACTTCAAATGGAATTTCTTGTTGGACACCAATCCTGAAGAGTTGATTATTGATGTGGGACAATAATTTGTTGCAGGTTCCTCCATTCTCATAAGGAAATGGTTGGAAAGAGTGGATTAGGATGACCAGTTCCACTAGCAAGAAGTGTATATAATCCCTAAGTTGGGCCCTTCGTTTAAGGGAGACCATAGTAAGGAAGCATGATTTTTACTTGGGACAAGTCAAATGTTGTGTTTGGAACCTATTGGGCCCTCCATTTTGAGAAATGTCAGTTTTGCGGAAGTGATAACATTTTTGGATAACATTGTGCAGAAATGCTAAAGTATTGCAGAAAGGTAAGTAACTCAATGAAATACTTGATGTGGCACAAAATAGTTAGGCGAGAAAAAATCTATATGACATTCTAATAGTAATGAAAAATATCCAAAAACATCATGCGCTAGTTTGAGGAGCAATGAAAAGAGCCAATACCTTCAAGCGCAGGAAAGGAGAAAGTCGGAAAATACAATGGAATAAAGAAAACAACAACAGAATCAAGAATCCAAGAAAAAATGAAGAAAAACTATAAATATGGAGCTATGTAATGGGAAAGCATTACAATTGATATCACTGTTACTATGGGTTATTACCAGTTTATTATTATCACCATTGTTATCTAGTCTATCTTAGAGCTATTGAAAAGGGTTCTTGAATGCTAATGTGATTGTGCATAAGCTTAGAGTCTATAATAGGTATATGAGAAATACATTATGTTGGCGTCAGAAGTCACTCCTGGATTGCAACAGGAGCAGAGCCTGACGCCCATCAGTTTATGTCACGATTTGTTTATAAAAAGGGGTGATCGAATGGAAGTTAACTCAAAACAATATTGTTCTAACTCTGAAACTAGGCTAGGCATGCGATGGCAAGTGAGGTCTTAGATGAACTTCAGAAAGTGATTTGTAGTAAGGGTGAATAGGGGGAAGACTTGTATAAGAGAAATGCAAAGGTCTGTCGTAAACATAAGGTTTCTAAAAGACTGTAGGAGAAAACATCTAAACGCAAGATCTGCTTACATTCAAATGCAGAAAATCGGAGAATACAACAATGCAACAATAAATCCTTTATCGTAACATAATTGTAATAATTCATGTGAATCAATCAATCATGAATTCCCTCAGTATGAGATGAAAATTAGATGGGGGTAGGAAAATTGTCTATCATTAAACAAGAAATCTTACATACAGATGCATAACCAAAGGACTAGAGTGTCTATTAAAACTTTACAATCGGGATCTTCGCTCTACCATCGATCCTTTGAAAAATATCAAAACTAAGTATACATACTCCTAAACATTTGCCCAACAGAGGCCTCCTAGACTTTCGGGATGAGGCGTCTCTTCAATCAAATCTGGCCTGCACTCCTCTGTCATACGCCACCTTAATTCTGCATGGATCACGCCAGAGGGTAGCTGATCCCTTAAATGTTGAATTAGCATGCGCAGGCTTCCCTGGTGAGTCGAGGACTCGACATGGCTTCTATGGAAATAACCAGTACAGATGACCATCTCGGGCAGACTTCCCGCCGGGACATCCATACCTTGCAATTAACGAGTGAGGTGAGGTTTCAACCACCCTCTCTCTTCTTCATTTACTCCGAGCAGGTATCAGGGTTGAGATCAAGTTGAACTGGCACCTGGAGAACACGGTGATCCCTTCTGTAGCTATACCCGACGCTTTGGCCCTTTTCGCAGCTCTTTCTACCACCTCCAAGCGACTACGGGCTGTGACCTTGTGCCTATATTCAAAGGTGCTTTGGGTGTTTCGGGGTTCATGGATAGGAAGGAGAAGATCCTTTCTCTTTAAAGTTGTGATGGGAGAAATGTCGAGAGGGCCTAATGGGTGCCATGCGCCCCTCTCTGATCTGATGGTCCTGAACTAATTCGGTAATATTGTGGGCTTGGGTCCGGGACGTCTTCGATGCTTCACGTTTCGGGGATATGAAAGAGCTTCTCCTTGAGCTTCGAAGTCATGATGGGTGAAAAGGAAAAGAGCCTAATCGCGCACCACGTGTCCCTCCGGGATGAACAACTAAGATCGTTCTCGGATCTTCGGGAGCTATCTTGCCAAATGATAAACCTTAGCACCCCTCCTCCAAGCCTGCTCCTTTGTGACCAAGTGCCAAAACCATGGGCCCGACTCTGGGTGCTTTCGATGCTTTGGGGTTCAGGGTTTTGAGATGTGAGATGACGAGGAACCTTTACCCTTCGAACTCCCGAATGTTGATATGCCGACGTGACTAGATCTTGCGCCATGCGTCACTGGATTGGACGACCCAAATTTTGTCTTGAAATATAGGTGCTTTCTCTGACGTTATATCTCAGGCAACTTGGTAGCCCTGAGATCCTGGTGACCATCGATCAACTTTATAGATGGGTCTCGGCTACTTGACAACAAAACTTGGCCCGCTCACTTGACTTGTAACCTAAAAAGAGATTCTTTCGTGTTGTGCTTGGGCGCTTCTCGTGCAACCTGCAGACCTAGGTACTTTTGTGCCTAAGACAAAAATTGTTGCTAACATTAGGCTCCATGGGGGATAGAGTCATCCCTGTGATGCTCTAAGAACTCATTTGCAGCTTCAGTGCCCTGATATTGGGCTATGTAGTCATTTACTAAGCCGAAAATAAATAAAAAGAAAATGATCAAAAACCAAAAGGACAATATTTACAAACAAAGGAGATGTTTAAGGCTCAAACAAAACATTTCTTCAGAAAATGCCCATTTACTGGGTTGTTGAAAACCTCTTCACCCTCCAAATCCTGCAACCTATACGGGTTGTTTGAGAAAACCTCAGAGATTTTGAAAGGCCCGATCCATAGGGCATCAAAATTGCTATGTTTGCCCTTATCTTGCATGGGTGCATCCCACTTAAGCACCAAATCCCCGATCTCAAACTCTTTCTTCTTGACTTTTCTGTCAAAAGCCAGTTTGACCTTCTGCTGATGGTCCTGAATTCTGTCCATTACTTTCTCTTTGTCTTGCTAGACTTCCACCAGTTGATGAACTCTTCTAATCATGTCATTAGGCGCTTCTTGATGATCCTGGAAGAACTTTGCTACAGGAATGGCTAGCAAATAAGGGAAATCAGCTTCTGCTCCATAAACTAATTGGAAAGGGGAGATGCCTATAGATATCTTTATGGTCACTCGATCGGCCCATAGAGAGAATTTCAACTTTGAATCCCAGGCCCTTTTGTTGTCCTCCAATAGTCTTTTGATGATCCTTATCAGGCTTTTGTTGGAGGACTCTACTAAACCATTGCCCTGGGATAGTATGGGGTGGAGTGAATCAGTTCGATCCCAAATTGCTCACAGAACTTAGCTAATGGCTCAGCCTTGAATGAGGCTATGTTATCAGTAACAATCTTTCTTGGGCAACCGAATCCTGTGATGAGGTCTTCCAGGAATCCAATAATTACCTTGTGGGAAGCACTCCTGGTGGGGATAGCTTCGATCCACTTAGTAAAGAAAACTGTAGCAGTCAGGATCCATCTGTGTTGTCCACTGGAAGGAGGGTGGATTTCTCCAATAAAATCTAGGCCCCATAGCTGGAAAGGTCCCGAAACAACTACAGGCTTTAAAGGCAGAGATTTCAGCTGTTTCTTTCCTGAAAAACTTTGGCATGGGATGCAGGCTCTAACTTCTCTACAGACATCAGTGAACAAGTGGGCCAGTAGTACCCATCTCTGAGAATTTTGTGAGTTGTGGTCTTCCAGAAATGGCGCCCTACGCATAGGCCGCTGTGAAATTCAACCATGATCCTATCGGCCTCTTGTGGATTCATGCATTTTAAAATCACCCCCAGGGGGTATTTCCAATATAAAATTTGATTGACAAGGTAATATCTGACTGCTTTAAGATTCAGAGCTCTTGCCTTGTTTCTTTGCAGGCCATCTAGAGGCTGCAACTCCTGCAGAAAATATATGACATCCTTATACCAAGGACATCGAGCCAACATGGGTTATGTTTGAGGGTCTACATCAAACAACTGTTTATGTTGATTTTCTGAACATGCATTGATGAAATCTACCCCCAAGGCTCTGCAATTTGCTTCAGCCAACAACTTGGCTAAGCCTTGACCTTTAATCAATTTGGTAGGTCTTATTTCCAAGTCAAACTCCAGGATCTTGGCTATCCACTTACTCCTCCCATCTATGTCGGGTTGTACAAGGATGTCCTTCACAGAGGCTGAAGGAACGTATGCGGTCACTTTTGAGTGCAAGAGGTAGACTCTGAAAGCTTTGAGAGATTTCACTAAGGCATAGGCCTATTTCTCCATGATTTCATACCTGATTTCTACATCCCTTAATGATTTACTGAAGAAGGCAATGGGTTTCTCTTGCCCTTCGTCATTTTTGTGCAATAAGACCGCTGCTACTGTATCAAAAGAAGCGAAAGAAAAAACTAAGAAGTCTTTGGAATAGTCAGGACTGATCAGGAAAGGTGCCTTAGTCAATGCCCTTTTTATTTGGATAAAAGATTCCCTGGGTTCAGCAATCCATTTCACTTCATTTCCCTTCCTCAGCATGGTTGTGATATGTTTCACCAGGTCAGCAAAATTTGAGACGAATCTCCTCAAAAAATTAATCTTCCCCCAAAAGGCCTGAACTTCCTTCTTAGATCTGGGAAGTGACAGGGTCTGAATTGCCTCTACCCTGCTGGGATCAATTCTTACTCCCTTTGCTGATACTATATGGCCTAGCAACTTCCCCTCCTTCATAGTAAACAAAGATTTCTTGGGATTTAGGGAAAGGACAAACCTTCGACACTTCAAGAAAACTTTCCTCAGGTGACAATAGTGCTCTTTATCTGACCTCGAGAAGACTGTGATGTCATAAAGATAGATTACCACAAACTGATCTTTCTCGCCGATGAAGGCTATATGCATGACTTGCTGAAATGTTGCTCCTGCATTCATCAATCCGAAATGCATTTTTGCATACATGAATGTGCCCCAAGGAGTGGTGAAGGCCATTTTTTCTCTGTCCTCAGGTATGATTGATATCTGATTATATCCAAAAAACCCATGAATCATGGATATCCTAGATGCACCAGTTACCCTCTGCAGTATTTGCTCCATGTTGGGCAAGGGGTAGTTGTCTTTCTTTGAGCTCCTGTTCAGGTTCCTGAAATCAACACAGACCTGATTTCTCCAATTTTTTTTCTCACCGGGACCAAATTGGCCACCCATTCGGAATATCTCAAAGGGACAATGATTTGGGCATCTAACAATTTCTTCACTTCTCTCTCCATAACGGGCAACAACATGGGATTTATCTGTCTCGGCATCTGCCTGAATGGATTAGCCTCTTCTTTCAGTGGGATCTTGTGCTCAATGACAGATGTGTCATAAGTCTTGAGGTCTTCATAGGCCCACGCAAACACATCAGCGAATTCCTTTAATAACTCAGTATATTTCTCCCTCTGTTCATTGGTCAGGCTGCTTAATAATTTGACAAACTTAGGCTCCTCCTATGTGCCGATTTTGCATTCAGCTGTATCAACATCCTCATTTGAAGCACTACCCTTTACTGCCACATCATTCCTATCCAACAATCTTTCTAAAGGGACTAGTCCCCTCGAAATGTGATTGCTAGGCAGCTGAATAATCTGGTGATTAGCAATTTCATTTAAAAACACCTCAGGGTGAGGGTCACCTTCCGGGTCAGGATCCTAATCAATGTGAAATGCAGAAAATTCATCAACAGATTGGAGAAATTTTTTGATTTCCAGATCATTTTTGAATACCTTCCAATGCTTGACATTGTCCGGTATAGAGGTCCTATATTTTATTTCAACATCATACTTGACCATAGGCGGCAGAGGAACTTTGAGAAAACTAGCTGAGACAACTAAAGAATCGGTTGAAGTATTTTCCCCCCTCGGAATGAAATAAATGTTAAAATCCAAGAAGAAATTATCAATCAGGTCCCATACCTGATTTCTGTAATTTCTTAGCCTGGGATTATTAGCATGATAAGCATTTCTGACTTGCTGGATAATCAACTCAGCATCTCCAAATATTTCTATCTCTTTAATTCCCATTTCTTTTGCAGCCCTCATACCTAGAACAATAGCTTCATACTCTGCCACATTGTTGGTGGTTTCAAATTCCAGCTTGTATGAAAGGGATATGGTCTCTTGAGAAGGTGACATGAAAACCACTCCGGCGCCAGCGCCTTCGCTAGAAGAAGCTCTGTAAAAAAACATCTTCCAAACATAGATGGTTGGAGGGGGAATTGAATAATTAAGACTGGGATGATTTCTACTTGGAAAGGGTCTTCAGGAGCATCAATGAGCTGCAATAAACTAGACCCCAAATCGGTGTCAAGTGCAAAGATAGGATGATTGGTGGGGTTTGCTTCGTCACTAACAATGTAGGCCGGCTGAGCTTCCCTATATAACTTCCTTTGTTCCCCTCCGAAGACTGGAATGGTGGCNGGGGGGGGGCATCAGCTACCACAATATCCATGATCACACTCTTCATGGGCAGCTGAAACAAAGAAACCACTAGGTCTTTGATGACTCCCAGACACTGCACTATCCTTGAATCGAAAGAGTACAAATCATGATAAGTCTTTGTCACTTCCAATCCCAATTCTTCCATTACTATTTTGGGCATAAGGTTATGGGAAGCCCCTGAATCCATGAGGCAATTATGCAACACTTTATCATGTATGTTCAGG
>SNQJ01S0001429.1:29036-97905 GCA_010110895.2 Picea sitchensis | reverse complement strand
AGGTCTTTGATGACTCCCAGACACTGCACTCTCCTTGAATCGAAAGAGTACAAATCATGATAAGTCTTTGTCACTTCCAATCCCAATTCTTCCATTACTATTTTGGGCATAAGGTTATGGGAAGCCCCTGAATCCATGAGGCAATTATGCAACACTTTATCATGTATGTTCAGGGATGTGTAGAAAAGAGGGGATGAATCATCTCTATCTTCTACCATGGGACCTAGGACAACTATTGGCTTTTCATCTTGGAGATTTATTGAGTCTGTGGAAGGCTGTGGGGGCTCAAATTGTAGCAGCTTGGAGAGGGACCTTTTGAAATCTTCATTTTTAACTAGTTCAGATAGGGGTGTGGGAATTCTAATCTTCTGAATCTCATGCTCAAAACTAAAGGAGGAGAGAGACTTAGGAGCTTCCCTTACCTCAGAGACAATTTCCTTGGCTACTGGCGAAGCATTAAGAGTTTTCTTTTCTTTAGTGGTGGTTGCTGCAGCTTTAGTGGGCCTTTCCTTTATGAGGGGTTGATCCTGGCTATCAAAATTCCCTTCTTTCTTTTTTGACCTGAGATTATATCTGTTAGGAGTGTTGCTGGCTTTTTCCCCTCTACTCAACTCGTTGATTTGAGTGTTGATAAGGGATTCTTCATATGCAGATTGAGTCAAATGGGGAAACAGGGAAGTGTCCTCGATGTAGTGGATCTCAAGGTCGAGTTCATCCACCTCCTCCCCTTCCTCATGAGAAACTAGGTTGTTCTGGAGAGAGGTTTGAATCCTCTGATCATCCCTATCTCTGCTCCTTTGTTCCCTTGGGAAAGTCTGTGGCACATTGTTATTAGGCTTCCTGAAACCTCTGCTATCTGTATTTTGGGGATTTCTGTAGATGGGCTCCCCTTCTAATTCCCACCTTTCCATCCTGCCAGAAAGTGATTTTAGCATTCTAGCTGTCTCATCTGTCTGAAGGGGCAGGGGAGAGGAACTGGATGGGGAAGCTTCAGGCCTCTACCTGGATATGTTTCTATCAGCAGTGTTCCCGAGTCGGTCAACAACCAATATGTTAGATTCTACCTCCACGACTGCGTCCTACATGTGGGCCAGAGTAGTGGCTCTTCTTTCCCTCAATAGGAGGCAGAAATCGGGATCAAAGGCACTAGTGTAAGTGATCTTTGCACAGACTTCTGAGGGTTTAATCTCAGCAGGGATTTTATTGTACATTTTATTGAATCTCTTGGAGAATTCAGAGATAGACTCTCCTTCTTTTCTCTTCAAAGATCCAAAATCTGTCATGTAATACATGAAGTCTTTTTTATCTCCCCAGTGTCTCAAAAAGGCATTATCCAAAGCCTCAATCCCATCAATAGATCCAGGAGGCAGGGCCTTAAACCATTTTCTAGCCTCGCCTTGAAGACTATGGACAAAAATCCTCATCCATACGTTTGCATGCATGATAACATTATCATCTATAAAACTATAAAAGGCTTCTACGTGTTCTTCTGCAGTTATGTCCCCCTCGCCTGTAAACTTGGGTAGCTGCTTGAGGTAACCATCTGCTGGGAGGGCATTGAGAGGTTGGGGTAACACAAGGGGAGCATACCTAGTAGCTATAATAGCTTCCATTCTGTTCATAGGGGGATTTGCTCCTGCCATAGGGATATTACATGGAGGAGAACTTGGAGGAGAAGGAGATCGAAAAGGGGATACTGGGGATGAAATTCTAAGTGGAATAGGAAACAATAGGGGATTTAGGGAGAAGGCTAACGAGCTTAAGTCAACAGATGCTTCTCTTTGCGTAGAAGCGACAACAGTAACCAGGGGAGGAGTGATAAAGCTAGGACTGGGGAAATCTCCTGTGGTCCTAGGTCTACGCCAAGGTACAGCTTCAGGGGAGAGGGGAGTGACAAGTATTTCTCCCTCCAATCCCATACCAAGGGGGGAAAAATCAACAGGAACACTCCTGAAATTCAAGAAACGGGAAACTTCAGAAAAAGGTCTGCTAAGAAACTAAGGAGGAGAAAATGGAGCTGCTATAGAAGGAGATGGTGGATTACCTGGTTCGACAGTGAAATATTCTCCTTCAGAGGCCTTTCCTTTCCTGAGAAACACCTCCGGATCAGTTTTAGGTGTAGCTAGAGGTAGTTGTGGATGGGACCCCGTGTGCCTACCTCTGAAAGCCATAATTAACACGACAGGTTCGCCACAGTCGAGTCGTCACAATGGAGTGGCCAGGCACATAGTAGCAATCTTCAGAGACACTGATACCTGATGCACCTTCAGAATCAGAGGCTCAATGTCGTTCAATCTCGGGGAAAATTTTCAACTTCGTCCCCGACAATGGCGCCATAAATGTTGGTGTCAGAAGTCACTCATGGATTGCAGTAGGAGAAGAGCCCGACACCCATCAGTTTATGTCAAGATTTGTTTATAAAAAGGGGTGATTGAATGGAAGTTAACTCAAAACAATATTGTTCTAACTCCGAAACTAGGCCAGGCATGCATGGGCAAGTGAGGTCTTAGATGAACTTCAGACAGTGAGTTGTAGTAAGTGTGAATAGGGGGAAGACTTGTATAAGATAAATGCAAAGGTCTGTCGTAAACATCAGGTTTCTAACAGACTGTAGGAGAAAACATCTAAACACAAGATCTTCTTACATTCAAACATAGAAAACCGGAGAATACAAAAATGAAACAATAAATCCTTTATCCTAACATAATTGCAATAATTCATGTGAATCAGTCAATCATGAATTCCCTCAGTATGAGATGAAAATTAGACGGGGGTAGGAAAATCGTCTGTCATTAAACAAGAAATCTTACATACATATGCATAACCAGAGGACTAGAGTGTCTATTAAAACTTTACAATCGGGAGCTTCACTCTACCATTGATGCTTTGAAAAATATCAAAACTAAGTATATATACTCCTAAACATTTGCCCAACAGAGGCCTCCTAGACTTTCGGGATGAGGCGTCTCTTCAATCAAATCTGGCCTGCACTCCTTTGTCATACGCCACCTTAATTCTACATGGATCACGCCAGGGGGTAGCTGAGCCCTTAAATGCTGAATTAGCGTGCGCAAGATTCCTTGGTGAGTCGAGGACTCGGCATGGATTCTGTGGAAAGAACGAGTACAGAGGACCATCTCGGGTAGACTTCCTACCAGGAAATTCATACCTTGCAATTAACGAGTGAGGTGAGGTTTCAACCACCCTCTCTCTTCTTCATTTACTCTGAGCAGGTATCAAGGTTGAGATCAAGTTGAACTGGCACCTGGAGAACATAGTGATCCCTTCTGTAGCTATACTTGGTGCTTCAGCCCTTTGCGCAGCTCTTTCTATTGCCTCCAAGCGACTACGGGCTGTGACCTTGTGCATATCTTCAAAGGTGCTTTCAGTGTTTCGGGGTTCATGGATAGGAAGGAGAAGATCCTTTCTCTTCAAAGTTGCGATGGGAGAAATTCCGAGAGGGCCTAATGGGTGCCACGCGCCCCTCTCTGATCTGATGGTCCTGAACTAATTCTGTAATACTGTGGGCCCGGGTCCGGGATGTCTTCGACGCTTCACGTTTTGGGGATATGAAAGAGTTTCTCCTTGCGCTTCGAAGTTGCGATGGGTGAAAAGGCAAAGAGCCTAATCGCGCACCACGTGTCCCTCCGGGATGAACGACTAAGATCGTTCTCGGCTCTTTGGGACCCATATTGCCAAATGATAAACCTTAGCGCCCCTCCTCCAAGCCTGCTCCTCTGTGACCAGGCGCCAAAACCATAAGCCCGACTTTGGGTGCTTTCGGTGCTTCGGGGTTTCAAGATGTGAGATGACGAGGAACCTTTACCCTTCAAACTCCCGAATGTCGATATGCCGACGTGACTAGATCTTGTGCCATGCGTCACTGGATCGGACGACCCAGATTTTGTCTTGAAATATAGGTTCTTTCTCTAACGCTATATCTCGGGCAACTTGGTAGCCCCGAGATCCCGGTGACCATCGATCAACTTTATAGATGGGTCTCGGCCACTTGAAAACAAAACTTCGCCTGCTCGCTTGACTTGTAACCTGAAAAGGGATTCTTCCGTGCTGTGCTTGGGCGCTTCTCATGCAACCTGCAAACCTCACTACTTTTGTTCCCAAGACAAAAATTGATTCTAACACATTCTGGTGCATAAGTGATTGTATGAGAGTTTCACTCTTTGTATGACCATTTTGAGATGTTGTTAATATAAGAGATTATATGAGCCCTAAAATGTTGATAAACCATGTATGTATCAATGATTTCTATGTTGTGTAGTTACTTCTATCATGTGCATTAAACATTTAATTATTGTTTATGAATGAATGCTTGTGCACAGATGTATGAATCTAACTATGGTGATGCTAAACCCGATGATTCATTTTATTTAAGTCACTTCACCACACACACGTCTTTGATACGCTTCGGGTGAGACATCCTTCCCTTCCAAAAGGTTGAATATGTCAGCACTCCTACACTATTGTGGTGTCTTTTCTTGGCAATCTCTGAGAACCCCAGTCTCTAATTTTGCGCCAACAAGAACTCAAGAAGTGTTACCAAAACTCAAAGGAACCATTATTTACCAACTCACTCAGCCAATAAGTAGTATACATCTAAAGAATCCAAGAGAAGCCAATACGTATCCCCAATTAGACATTGAAGAAGAATACATGAATAAGATAATATGCAAGGAGAGCTTAGGAAGATTAATCCGCCAACGTTTTATTGTGAAAATAAAAAGGGAGATGATGAGAAAATATTTTCAGTTGCATAGCTACTCATCCAATCTAGAATCCATGATTTCCATATACCATTTACAAGGAAATGATTCTATGTGTTGGGATCAACTAAAAAAATTTGACAACATCAATCAAAAAATTATTATTGGAAGTAATTCAAGAAATATTTCCAACAAAAATGCCTTTATGATCATGACTATGATAGAAGATGTAGGATTTATTTGAACTCAAGTTATGAAATATGACTATGGAGGAATATGAGAATAATGTTTTTGGGCTACTAAGATATGTGGGCTTTCTTAAGGAAGAAAAGGAGAATATACAAATATGCTTATGTGGACTACCATAATTTTACAAAAACAAGATCCAATTTCATGAACCTGAGACTTTGGAAGAGACAATTAGGAAGGAAAAGTACCTATATAATAAGAAAAAAGATGAAGAAACTTTTCAAAAGGCTTGTAAAGATAAGAAGAAGGAAAAGTTGGATCAAAGGAAGAAGGAATTCAAATCTCTTTCTTTAGGAGTGGTTCTAATACATATTAGCAAGGCTAGTCATCTCATAATGGATCCAAGATGACAAAATTATTTGGAAAAGGGGACAAGTTAATAGTCAATAAAATGTTGGGGATGTGAAGAATATCACTTCTACAAAGATTTTCCTCACAAGGGAGAGAAAATGAGGACTATGAAAAATATATAGAAGGAAACTACAATGGAAGATGTGAGTAGAAACATCCCAAGAATATATGCAACCTTGGAGAATCGATAGGTAGACCATCATTAAAACATGATTAAGGTTGAAGGTAATATTTCAAATCATCTTATTTCCATTGTAATTTATTTGGGAGTAAGTCATAGTTACATTGCCCCTAATTTGGTTGAGAATTTTCATTTGAAGAAAACTAAGCATGAGATATCATGGTTGGTTCAACTAGCTACTAGAACTAAAATAGAGATTAATGATATTGTTAAAGGATATCCACTAGATATGAATGGCATTGGCACTATTGTAGATTTGAACATAATACCTCTTGGCTCATATGATGTCCTCTTTGGAATGGATTGGATATATTTACATATTGCTATTTTAGATTTGCATCTTGTATGGGATAGTGAAAAGAATTCCAAGACCCATTTCTACAAGGGAGATTTCATCCTTACAACTAAACAAAGGTTTTAGGAAAGGCTCATGTGGAAGATATACATAAGTGAAAAAATCCAAGTCTTGAAGACTTTCTAGTGTTTCAAGAGTTTGTAGATGTGTTTGAAGAAATACTAAGTTTACCACAAAAAGAGAGATATAGATTTCTCCATTGATTTAATGCATGGAGCTACATCAGTGTCAAATAATCCATATACAATGACCACACCAAAATTAAAGGAGATGTAAATACAGTTAGAAGAATTGTTAAAAATGGGTACATGTTCCCAAGTGTCTCACATTGGGAAGGATAAATACTCTTTGTTAAAAAGAAAGATGGAACGTTGAGGTTATGCATTGATTTTAGACAACTAAACAAAGTCAGTGAGGATCTCTACCCAAAATTGATGATTTGTTTGATCATCTAAGAAGAAAAAGGATCTTTTCAAAAATAGACTTCAATTCAATCTACCATCAATTAAGGATAAAGGATTAATACTTCAACAAGAAAGATTTTAGAACTAGGTATGGACAGTATGAATTTGTAGTAGTGTCATTTTCAATAAAAATTGCACTAGACACCTTTATGTGTGAGTTTTTCATTGTATTCCTTAATGAAATTCTTATTTTTTCCAATTCAAACGAAGAACATGAATAATGCTTGAGATTGGTACTACAATTGCTAGGAGAGCATCAATTGTATGCTAAATCTAGCATGTGTTCTTTTTATCTTAGGAAAATTCATTACTCAAGAAACATAATTTGAAAAGAAGGTATAGTAGTGCATCTAAAGAATATTGAAGCTATCAGAGGATTCCCAACACCTAAGAACATAATAGAGGTAAGTTCATTCACGGGGATTGTTGGATATTACAAGAGATTCATAAAAGGATTTTCCAATATTGGTCATCCCATTACTTGTTTTCAAAACAAAGTAATTGAATTTGAATGGACACCAAAGTGTGAAGAAATATTCTAGCTAACCTTCTTAGGATAGTGGGATGTAAAATTTTCACTTCCATAACACTTCAGGTCTCGGGTTTTGTTGTAATATTCTATATTACACAAGCATTCAAGAAGAGATGCATTAAGGAAAACATAATAAGACACATGTACTCCAGAAGTGTATATGGGAAGGTTAACCAATCGAATTTCTATTCCATCTTCATGAGTATTTGTACAATAGATAGGTGGTTGGAGTGGTTATACCCAGTCCAAATAATCCATTTGTTAAGTATAATTACCCTCTATTACATACATTTACTTGCTTTATCTCCTTTATTACCTATATTTATATATTACTTTTAATGTATGATGACAAGGGCCTAAGAAGCCCATACAACATCTCCCCCACACTCAATTCCTTGCTCATCCTCAACAAGCTTGAAAAAACATCCCAAGTCTCTACTGCTATAGAAGTATCCTTATTGTGTATCACCCATGCATACCCGATTGCATAAGTAACTCAGCCGCAATAGCCTCCAACTAGATAGGGAGACACACGTATACGAGGTTAACTGTGACCAATATCAACTATATCTGAGTGACAAATCCCATCTCCTTGATATCCATGTTCTACTTCCCTATATCAACTATGATATATTTTAGGAGGCACCGAAGTTGTTGTTATTTCCAAGTCGGTCAATCAATTCATACCCAGACTGCTCACACACTCTTGTTAGGCTCTCACTCCCTGAGGGTTATTTATATGGAATCGACGACTGTTGTATCAAGGGGCTCAATCAACTAAATGTTCTTGTTGTCATCTTTTCTTGAACGCTCCTTGTGTGTATAAAATATCTCTCTTGAATGCCTTTGGCTGCTGCAAAATTTTCATGTTCTATGCTCATCATGGATGTTGTATGTAAGTGCTTTGCTGACTTAGCCATTGCAAAAGTTCCCTATGCCAATGCTCAATATTTTATTCAAGTTCTTTGTCACTGCTTTGTTGTTCATCAATATGTTTTCTCTGTTTCTCATGTTAGTCATGACTATGATTATGGAGTTTGCAATTTCATTTACATGAAGGACACTTCTTCTACAACTCAAACTAACTACTAGTAAAAATATTTTTCATGCATAGAGATTAACTTCCTGTCATCCACTCTGTATTGTCAATGAAAAACCTATCTAATCCACTAAAAACTGAATTACATTACAATAGTAATAGTGAACTGAGGGGATCACCTACCTACCATTAAAGAATCACATTTAACCCCCTTCTTAATTTGGAATTCATTTAACTCAATTATACACTTAAATTAATCGAATGATGTGCAATCAATTTTCTCAACAACATATATATAGACTAAATTTGAACTCGACTAGACTCTACTATGAGTCGAGTATATTTGACTAAGACTCCAATCCAATGACTCTATAAACATTTCCTTCATGTAATTACGCCGAAAGGCATACACCTATTGACAATGGGCACAATTAATCACCTTTTAATTTAAAATTCTAATCTTATGGCTAACAATTGAAGATGCTGGCATATTCTTAGTCGTACTCTCTAATCAATGGATGAAATTTAATGCTCATAATTTCCTTGCATTTCTGAATGCTTCAGTTACCTTGTTTACTTTTTCACATTTACTTAATATAATTAAGAAATTACTTCTCTAACCATTGATTGACAAGTTAACTGATTAAAAAAAATTAATATGTATAAAACTCTGCATTGCCACGTTCCTTGAGATTAAGCGTTTGTAGCTGGTAAGATTCCCTGCCGCACCTTGAACGCATCGGCTGGTAAAATTCCCCGCCGCACCTTTAATTTTACCAGTCGATACCTCTCGGACTCGATTAATGGTGGGTCATCCACCTCAGATAGGAGAACCATATGGTCTATGAATACGGGAGCCAAGGGGGTCACAGGGATGAGACTGTTCGGGGGTGGTGTGCTCCAAATTAACAACGCGGTAGATGCCACTCTCTGTCAAAGTGGCGATAATCTCACAGATACACTTCTGCTTGGCCAATTCCTCCGTGTAGGGGATACGCTCGTTAGCCGATCGTCCCCATATAATCTGTCATAGGGCATATATAGCCTGCAAGTGAGGGCCGAGGGGATGGGGCTTTATGTCAAGGGACCTGATCCTGCGTCCTCTGAGCTTTATTGGATGTGGAATATCTACAATAAGAGCGCTCTCGTTCTGGACCAAAACTGCTCAGGTATTTCCTTCAATGTGTCTATTTTATGGCCCGATTCAAGTCTCGTTTGAGGTTTCTAAACTATACGTCTGTGCAATATTTCATATTTCAGTCTGCATTATTACCTCTACCGGGTTGTCAAAGCCCAGTCGAATTCATCGTCGAATGTTGTGTACGTAAGGCTGGATTACGATGGAAATCTGAGAGGATATGCAACGGGAATTCAAGAGCCCTTCCAACTATTGTTTGAAACAATGAGTAAATGCCAATTTCCAAGCTCTTGTGGCGACTATGGAGTTTGTTTTTAAGACGACAACAATGTAAATGTCCCAACAATGGTACACATCACATAGACAGTGAATCCAATTCTTATGGGTTAGGCTGTGAATTATCACAGAGACCCAGCTGCGCCAACGTTAAAGGAAGCTGGCAGATGTTTTCTCTGGCAGGAATGGAATACTTTCATAACCTCTATGTCGTTCCTCTTTATTTACCAACCTTAATTATAAGAGAAACCCTAATAAGGTTTGTAAATGGAATTAGCCTTTCGGAGTTCATCAGCCACAATCATGTGGCTATGCTAGTACTTATTTCATAAGAATTTTAATGCTTTTCCATTATATACAATCATGAACCCATGGAAACTATTTTGTTCTTAGGCTTAGACTCAATAAGTTTCCAAGAATAATAATTTATGCATGATCAAGGAGCCTACAATTCAGCACCTTGATTCCTTTTAGACTTATATTCATTTGTCGATCTCATCTTTTGTTGACTTCCTTCTTCCTTCTATTAACACTTCCAACCAAGAAAAAGTAGGTTCATATTTCTCGTCCGCCATTTAGATCTACCCCAATGGACTGCTAGATGGCATGCAACACTGCCGTATAGGTCGGTCGCCTCGACTATAATGAAACTCCAGGGATATGTTTTTGGCACATTTTCCAACGTGAACATTACAACCAATTTTATTTTGTAATCCATTTCTTAGTCAATCGAGAGTATTCATTCGTTAGTTGACCAAGCCGACTAACAAGTCGACTAGGTCTCCTTCCAATATTCAAGTTGGTCGACCTGGTTCAATAGTAAATTCAAGTTGGTGTACGCCGAAAGGCGTACACCTATTGACAATGGGCACAATTAATGATTTTTTAATCTTAAATTCTAATCTGATGGCTAAGCATTAAAGATGCTGGCATATTCTTAGTCGTCCTCCAAAATCAACGGGTCAGATTTATTGTTCATAACTTCCTTGCACTTATGAAGACATCCATTAACATGTTTACTTTTTTACATTTACCTAATCACATTATAAATTTACTGTAAAAATACATAATTGCCACTTTCAAATGATTCAAGAGAAATAAAATATATACATGCCACGTTTATATCATTTAACAGTTGTTCTGTATTCATTCAACAACTCTCTTGGTTGATTTTTTTTAACTTAACTCAAAATTTTTACTGGGCTGAAGAGCTTTTACTGTGCGAGGAGTGTTATCAGTGACCGATACCTTTTGTCGTTCTCCAGCAGCGAGTCGACTGTGAGGAGTGTTATCAGTGACTGATACCTTTTGTCGTTCTCCAACAGCGAGTCGACTGTGAGGAGTCTTATCAGTGACTGATACCTTTTGTCGTTCTCCAGCAGCGAGACGACTATGCTAGTTTGTAATCCGTTTCTTAGTCAGTGGAGAGTATTCATTCGTTAGTTGACCAAGCCGACTAACAAGTCGACTAGGTCTCCTTCCAATAGTAAATTCAAGTTGGTCGACCTGGCATATTTTTAAAGAGTATTCTAAACGTTTTAACTTTTGGTTTGTTTGTTTTTTTTCAATTTTTTCATTTTTTTTTTTTGATTTTGTTCAAAATTTGGTAATTAATAGTTGTATCTGTAGATTTGAGTGGCTAAGTTTGTATAATCCTAGTATTTTAGAAGTTTTTAGCAAATTGAATTCATTTATGTTTTCAGAAAAAACAATTTAAACAATAAAAAATAGAGTTTTTGTCCAAATTTACATCTCCAAATTCAAACCAATTTCTAAAAAAACAAAAAATAGAACGTTTAAACAACCCCTATTTTTAATCCATCTAAGCAATAAAACCAATGGGGTGTTTGAACAGTTGGATGAATTCCAACGCCCAGTAGGCATGCACAAACGTGACAAAGCCACATTTTGGGTGCTCTTTTACATGATGAAATTCTTTTAACCAATCCACCGAACGGGGAGAACATGGGGTTGGCAAACGACTGCAAGGAAAAAACTGGTGTGCCCCAAAAATGCAGCAGATTATGAAGGACGACATAATCATTCGTTTGTGACTCTACGTCGATGATAAGTGAAGTCGATTCACTTTGATTGGCTAAACACATTGTGAAATAAGAAGAAGATTTGCAGTGGATTAATACATAGTGTAACTTGGTCGGATCAGAGGACCAGGACTCAACTTAGTCGATTTTCTATTGACCTCGACCATGAATCATCTAGGGTTTCCAACAATGTGCGCAACCACAAATATCTTGTTACTCTGTCCATGCAGATGTGTTCTTCTTCCATGTGTGGCTTGTCTCGACCGCTCTTCATCTAATTTGTCATGGGAAACTCCCCTTTTCTTTTTTGTAGAGTCAATGGACATTCTTTACAAATCCAAATCCTACATTATATGCCTCGCCTTTCCATTTCCATCAATTGGTTCTTTATTGCACATGGCGCTAACTTCAGCCAACACACTTGGTTTCTTAAAAAAATAACTAACCGATAGAGATGCTTTGTTGTTTCTTCTGCAAGGTAATCTTTATGAGAATGACATCATGAAGAAAACTTCCACTCAGCATCAACTTTCTACGAGCAACAATCAACGAAATATCCATCATTATTCATGAGCAGGAAGCAACGAGCATCCGCGAGCAACAATCAACAAGAAATTTTGCAGATCTTCATATTTCTCCGTATTTTTCAGGTTTATACCACCCCATCCGTTGTTGTTGTCATCCAGCCGAATGAAGGAGGAAATGGCGCCAATGTTGAAATGAAATCTTCTAGATTACACAAGCATTCAAGAAGAGATGCATTAAGGAAAACATAATAAGAAACACATACTCAAGAAGTGTATATAGGAAGGTTAACCAATCGAATTTCTATTCCATCTTCATGAGTGTTGGTTATACCCAAGGGATTTTGCATCCATTTCTAGAAAGTAGTAAGCCTTCTACCTAGACACCCAAACAAGGATTCGATATCCTACAAAACTTCCATGTAATTGGAGAAGGAAAATATAGGGTTATCATCCTTCTCTAGCTTCTCATTCACAAGCATTACAATTACTTTGATTTACCAATTAAAAGGAGATTGAATCATTCCATTCAACTCAGACTTAACATTTATTTATCACATTTAATCCATTTTTTTGAATGGAACATGGTTTATAATAAATAATAAACATTCAATGTCTCAAGTAAAACATTTATATGTTTAATATTGTTTCCAACTCATCCAACTAACTAAGGGGAAATTCCTTTCCACCCAACCATAGGATTTGCTATGCTATTCTTTCTCTTCAGTAAAATACCACCCCCGTGTTGAGTCATGATACAACCATAGGATTATCTCAGTTTACTTCCAAGTTAAAGAATGGATCAAGAAGGTTACTCTCCTTCATTCCACTAGAAAAAATAGAAGTTTCCCTCCTCCCACTTACCTCAACAATTTTATCTGGTACCTTCCCAATTGGATTTCCTTTGCATAAGGGAGTCCCTTCTCTTTTACATAGTCCCTTGGTGACCTCCCTTTACCAGTGTTGGTTTCTCTCTAGTAAGTACCAAGACGTGATCCTCTATTGCTCCACTCTAGATATGGTTCTTTTCTGTTCCAGAGTGACCATTCAATTATTTAGAAAGATTTATATTTTATTCAAAAAAAACTTCCTAGATATTCTTTGTTACTCATATTTGTGTGTGTGAGGTCCTCTGCTCATTGCATCACCATCTATTTGTGAGATTACAACTTATTTCTATGTGTAATTGTTCTTTGTTCTTCTATGTGCTACTTCAATCTCTACGGATCTTAGCACTCTATGTCTACATGGTTCTTGTGTTCTTTTTCCCTCTTCCTCCTCATTCCTCAGGATCCCCACTCAATTCTGTCATAAGTAAACCGCCAAGGTCAAACTCCCAAATCGAAGGGGAAATCTTTGCTATGAACTTCTAGCTAATAGCTACATAACACCCTTTAGTTCTCCAAGTACAAATTTTGAAGGAATTTATAACTACTCCAACCACCCAATATGCATGCCATTAACAAGTTTCTTGTGGTCAAGGTAAATAGGGTACTTTGGGCAGTTTTGTACAATTAATTTATGCAGGTGCACGTTCGAGTGTTTGGAAAGCTTCCTATTTTCATTATTAAAATTTCATAATTCCATCTCACCAGTACCACTTGTGGTATCATGGCCAGTACTTCATGGATTCCCTCTCAGTCAGTTGTTTGGATTCTACATTACATATTTACATTGCTTACAAGCCATACCATGGAAATATTATCTCCTTGCTGAGATAAAACATTAATAATCATAATTAATTACAAATTTATCAAGGGATTAAAAAAATGAGGTGTTACATTCCCACCCCTTTTAATAGGAACACCATCCTCGGTGTTCTTTTCATCTCAGTAACACCTTCCATGCCATCATCTTTCATTTTCTTCAACAATGTCTTCCTCTCCTTGGTCTAGTCTTCTCCCATAATTTTGGCATTTCAATAGTGAGCCTACAAGAATCATCAAACAACATGCATATTAAAGCAATTTTCATGCATAAATATTTCATTGTTGTTTATAATTTAGAAGTAAATATACATATCAAAAGAATACTTATATGTGCAATTTATGGATCTACATCCATATGGTTTCCACATTTACTCAGCTCACTATTTTTCCTCCACATACCCATTGTGCTCATGACCCAAATCAACAGATAACAAGAGTTATCTGAGTCTCCTCTTCCTTGAGGCCACTCACCTTCCATGCTCATGAATCCCCTTCTTTGTTGCACAATCCCTCAGGTGATCCAACTTTCCTTCCAAGGATTTATCGCAAAAGAAGATCCTAGATACTTCACCGAGTCTTACAACCAAGGTGTCCCTCAAAGTCGCTCTAACAAAACACAACCATATGAAGGAGATCATTGCATATAGGGTCTTCATGTCACTACAGTGGAATTTTCCATGCTTTTCCAGGAGCCATCATCTACCCCTCTATCACAAGTTTATCATCTCACATGTATCATTCATACACTAACCGTGAGATATTATCATCATTTTTAAATCAAAATACTTTCAATTCTACTACCCATAGATTTCCAATTTCACTTATCCATTTTTAGTTCTATTCCATATAAGAACTCAAGTCCCACAAGTATGATACTTCCTTTTCATAATGGTTTGGCTCTTTGCAATAGCAGGCATCGACCTTCCTTATGGACTTACTCAATTTCCATATCCAAGACCAAAATCTCAATTTCCACACAGCTAAACAAATTGTTAGCATTCCATGCACATTATATTTTTATTGCATACTCACAATGACTCAAACAATTCTTAAAATTGTACATACTTCCAGCCTTGCATTTCCTTCATAATTCCACACATCTATGCTAGGAATTCCACCATGGTAGGTTGGAAAATTTCATCTGATCTCTCACTCCATGGCTACTTAATATCATTTATTACCACAATAGGAGTATTTCTCCTGCCTCAAGCTAATCATAACCTCAAGTTAGCATAACATAACATGAAATTAAAATTTCACGTAATGCATCCATGCATGCTTTCTTTATTGGTAACCAAGGTTCCAATTATTCATGACCACCCATTTTCTTTCTTCTACTACTTCTACAATTCTATTGGGATATTTGAAGGTCTTTCTTCCATAATGGGTAGTTCAATACCTACCTTCTTTCGTACAACATGCATCTTCTCAATTCATTTAACCATCATGTTTCTTATGAGCACATCTATTCATAATTGTTCACAATTAATCAATGCATTCATGACACACTTGTTCATGAATTTCATAAAACGATTTTAACCATCCTTGACTACCAAAGGTTCCTCCCTCTATCATTCAAGTTCTCTTTTCTTGCATCTTACCCTCCTTGGGTATTACTGACATACCACAATCAATCAACATTAAAATTATATCCTTAAATATAAAATATTTCAGAAGTGATCCTTACCCAATCCCTTTCAAATTTTGTGCCACATTGGCATGAAAACATTATTCCTATCCTATATGCCAACAATCCTTCTGATGTTACCTAATTAGTGGTACTTCATGGGAACTCATAGGGTCCCTTAATCAATCCTTCAACAACAACTTTCTTATATTTTTCATCTTCCTGAGGTTTTTCACCATTGATAGTTGTCTCCCCCAACAACTCCAATATTTTTCCTACACATACCAAGCATCATCACATTCACAATTATACCAATTGTCATGTTAAATAAAAATATAAGTTTCATGGAACTTTTTAAAAATCAATAAACATTTTTCATATATGTCATAACATATATAATTGCACTCAAGACACATTAATTCCGAATGTTTTGATTAGGTGCAAACATAAACATATTTTAGTTGTTTTGTTGTTATACAACCATCAACATTTTTATGCCTAAAAAAATTACACATAACATCACCTTTGTTCCTCATGCTAGAGAATAAAATAATAAGAAAGAAAGGAGTCAAGGGATTCTCCCCTTTTTAGTTCCTCTTGCTCAATTCTGAAATTTTGAGCATGGATGAGCTATTTCCATGACCTATCTACCATTTGCATAATATGTCTTAAAAAAGGTTATGCATTCAAACATATTAACCGATTCTTTTTCTTTCACAACTATTTTTTAAAGCATGCAACTATTCTAAACAAATCAGAGTTTAGAGTGAGAAGAGTGTCCCACTTTCTCCACATTATTTCTTCATTTTGCCCCATTCTTGGGCCTGCTTCTCCATTTCTTGAGAAGTCTCAGTCAATTATGTCTTGAATTTTCTTCATTTAGAGATTTCACTTTCCTAGAATGCAGCATCACAATACCCTATCAAAGTTATCTTTTTAATTAATCATAAAAAAATTGCATTATGCATGTTCATCAAATAGAATGAATATTTTCAAGGTTATGTCATATTCTAGTCTTCCACACATACATTAGACTATACATTCAAACATGTACATTTATTCTATCACCTTTCATTTACAATGTTCCTTCATGCACTTCAACCTTAGGCATCAACATAATATGTATGTTCCTATTGCTATCACACTTTCATAATATGAGCATCTACATCTATTTGAAATCATTTAACTCATGATTTCTCATAATCATTGTCATGAAATTTCTAAAGGAATAGTCATATTTCCTTATTTTCATTACAATAGAGCATTCTTTCTCATTTTCTCTTCTAATATTTTACACTATCTCTTTCTAAGGAATGGAGGACAACCCCCTCAAGCTAGTGTTCCAACAAATCAAACAGACCCTTCAAAATAAAGTCTGCTATGTATCCACAACATTAATCAAGCCTTGCAAGTACTAATATTTCCTCACAATCCACTTATTCATATCTACCTTCACACTACCCAACCCTATAACGCATTCAATCCATGCACTCAAGCATATTTATACATGTATAGGTATCAACATGCAATTTCAATGCTTGCACCTTTTTCGATATCATTCACACACACTATCATTTTTACTTATTGTCATCCCTTCCATAGAACTTAGGACCATTCATATGAAAAGTATCCTAGGGATATTCATGAGTATGTTTTCCTATATGACAACAACTAGCAAGAGGTTAATCTTTCTAATTTTCAACAAAAGCATCACATTTATCGAAAAAAACTCCTTAGGTAACTACAACATTACCTAAGAAATAACAGATACTAATTCCTATCTCTCTTCATCCCTCAAATCATTCTTGGTCAGCAGACATTTACCAAGGAACTCTTATCTAAATTCCCTTTCATTATTGCTTGATTATACAAAACCACACCCATATGGATATCATCCCTCTATGGATTTTACCTAATCCAGTGGTTTTCTAGAGACTGTCCAAGCACTCTCTTTACTAGATTTTGGATCAATACCTTATTGATCCTTTTCACTATCTTCATAAGTCTATATGTATTCCAACCCTTTTTGTCTTGCATTCACCTACATATACATGCATTTAGGTCAAGATATGTAACATCCCACTCTTGCGCGCACTGAGCGAACTTATTTAAGAGGACACTTGCTTGGAAGTGATCCGGATTATTATACTTTTGGGCATTTGATTTATGATTATGAGGCATAATTAATTTATGACATGTTATTTGGCTGCATTGACATAAACAGGTGCTATTGACTCAATTTTCCTGAGTGTGTAGGATTTTAGACCTCGAGGATGCAGAGGCATCAATGGAACCCCTTAGACTCCGGATCGAGTCAGGGAGTGAACTATTGGGGGCTTGATTGTTGTATATCTGACATTTGTGCATCTGATTAGATGATATGATATTGGATACTATATCTGACATGATTCATTGATGATGCATGCTGACGATAGCTTTTCGACCAAAATCACATGTGGAGTAGAGGGGTCACACATGACTACCAGAGGCGTTGAGGGAGAGGTGTGGACAACATCCCTACCACAACCTACTAGCACTCCCTTCGTGGATTGAACTATAGGTTAACGACTACCTAGATCGAGAATACCCACAATGTCGTGAGGGTCGACTGCGACAGTCACTCATGATGATTCTAAAGGGTGAACAATAAGGTAGGGGCCTTATTCCTTAGAGGCCCTTAGTCTCCCACAAGATCACCTGGTGGAGTATTGACTCCAGGGGTTTTTGATGTATACCAAGTCAGTCAAGAGGCAAGTGGCACACTTGGAGTGCGTAGTGCGTCCTGAAGGGCGCATCACATGGGAGAAACAAAAATAGGCGAGTGGCACCCTTGGAGCACCTAGTGCGTCCTGAAGGGCATGCCATGTTTTTAATTAATAAATGAATAAACCTAAATAGCCTTAGGACGAATAACGTGATAATAATAATTTAAAACAATTTCCCTAATCAAATGTCGCCTAGCCTAAAAAATTAAAATCTAGGTCTAGGGGAAACTTGCGGTAAAAGAAAAATATGTTTGTAAAAATAAAAATAAAAATAAATAAATAAAAATGATAATCATCATTAATCATGTGTCGAGAAGGGGGTGAGTAATTCTTTTAATTTATAAAAATATTTTGGGGGATTAAAAAAAAGGGGAGGGGGGAATAATTGTTTTGTCACTTATACTAATTAAAATTTATTAATTAAAAAGGAAAAAGGGAAAAAGTTAATTTCTACACCTGCCAAATTGAGTTTTAAATAAAAAGGGAAAGAGGGAAATCTAAAATAATTAGGAAACTAGGAAAAAGATGGAAACATAAAAAGAAAGGGGAAACACAAGGAAAAGTCAAAAAGTCTAACTTAGTTAGGTATCTAGCATTTAAGAACTTCCTAATTTAAACTCAACTAGTAAATTAATAAGGGGGAAAGTCATTAAAATTTGTAAGGGAATATGGGGACACCTAGGAGCGATTCTAGGAGTGCTTTTAGGTGAGTGAGGGAAATAGGGGTAATTAATTAATTAATGAAATTAAATTATGGAGGAATGAAAAGGATGAGTGACACTTATACGGGGAGGATTTTTATGGATTAAATTAATAAACTTTAAACTAAATGGGATTTTGGGAAAGTAAAGGACTTTGAAACTCTATATAATGGAGGGAGGAGAAGGATGATGGATCTCAGTTGTTATACCTAACGTTACGCTATAGAAAGTTATACTTGAGTGACTTAGATTCTCGGAGTTGGGATACCTAGCTTGGTGAGGAGTGGTAGCTCAGCCTTGCGAGGCGAGCTGGAATCTAGTTGATTCTCTGGTTAGTGTGCGTGGACCTTTGTGGCTCAGGGGGATAAGGGGGAAGAAGAGTACCCTTAGCGTTGGTTGGGAGGTACCAATGAAATCTCATTCGTTGGCAAGTGGAAGCTGCATGAAGCACGCGGGGCAACATCTCAGAGCGAGCTACTTGGGATATGGTACGCTTCCTTTATTTCTGCGTGGTAAATTGTTAGTATGATTTATGCTTTTAGTTCTGTATGTTTAATTGGGTAAAGAAAATGATTTTCTTAGCATTCTAGTTGATGACTGAAATTCCCCCCATAGCCTTTGGCTTGATGTTGATTGATTCCCTTGTCCTTTGATCCCTGTCTGTATTGACCGTCTTATGGTTTATTGTTTTGTGATGATTGCGGTTTATATTTTCCTTCGTCCCTAGATCATTAGTCCAATCCTGAGCAGTCGACCAGGAGCCTGATCTATGGTTGTCACTTCGGTGTTAATAGACCTATGTATCTAAATGACCTTCTTTTCTATGCGTGGATGATGAGCGAAGGATGATGAGCGAAGGATGCCTTTTCTCACTCGTCTACCCTGTGCTTGTTCTTGGTTGACTGATGGTCATTGCGCCTTCTGGAAAATGATTACCCTATGCCTTATTCATCTTCGATCGCTGTGATTTACCTCTGCACTTTAATTTAATTGAGAACGAGTTTAGCCTGTGTTTGTCCTCTTGTTGACAACCCTTACATTTTGTGGGGAATGCGGTTTTTATATTTTCTATGAATTTAAACTTATTTGAAGACGAATTTTTCCCTGGGCTTCTTAGACATCTGGTTTGCATTCTCCCTCGGTAATGTATATGAACTTGATAAAGAAATTACTCCTTTTTATATTGGCTGCATGGGACAGATTATTGTTGACATTTATCAATTTCTGGGTTATACTTTTACTCTAACATTACTAGTGTTTTCTTATATGTTATTGCTTGACATTGATTTTTAATTATTAGTCAGCTATTACAATTGAAGGACAGTGAGATGTTGATTGATTGAAATTGAAATATCTCTAGTGTGCCTGCGTTTTTTTTGTTGAATCCTAGTTGAGTGAAAAGACACGAAATCTTCAATGTGCCTGCATTTTAGTTTGATTCTGAGATGTGTGAACCAAAAAGAAAACGATTTGTAATATTTAAGTATGCGTTTCCTTTTCACTTCAACGTTCTTGGTCTTCTTCTTCTCCCAACGAATTACCTAAAAATCTTAGTGTTAGGATGTTCCCCTTTGTGTTTTATTTTATGGTTAAATTGGGCGGGTGTTTACATAGTGCACTTACATCCTCGGGGCATATCACCTAGCCCTTCTTCTCTGTTTTTTTGGCATTCCTCATTGGAACTGCTCCACGAAATTTTTTCTTAACGCACTGAAATTCTTCTTAATTTTTGGGCACATCCCCTATAACTGTCCACAATTTAATGCCCTACGTTTTTCTTACCTAGCTGGCATTTCTTCCCTGAAACATTTCATTACCACTCATATGATTTATCCCAGCTAGATTCTCTTCCTTCATCACTATGGAAAATGATGTTTATTTTCCCCCACGAAATTGCCTCACTCCATTTTTATATCTCAACAATTTTGACTGTGTTGATTGTGTTGTAACCCTGTAGATGCTAGTGACAGCTTACCTTGATAGGCAGTTAATCCACCCCTTTAATTGAGCGTGAGTTGAATCTTTACTCACTCCTAAAATTTCTGTTGTGGGTAACTGCATGTTGAATCCCTTTTATTCAGTTTAATGCATTGTGTTTCGAGTATAACGACCTTTATTACGAAGTTTTTACCGCAGAATTCATGACTTTATAACAACCTCTTATAATGATAATTACCACGTTTTGTTTCCTAAAATTTTTTCAACAGAAAAATAATTACCATGTCTTTGTATACCAACACTTTCCCCGATAGATCAGATATAAACTTTATGCTACAAATGACTAGAATCATTGTCACCGAACTTAAAGCCTGTTGTGTCAACTTTTCATTACATTATCATTTCTCTCACTTCATATTGGATATTACTTCCTTCGTCCTTATGCAGTTTAAGGATGATGTCAGAGTCATATTGGTTGTCTATGTTTCCATTCATAAGTATTTGATGTCATGATTTCTTGTTAGGTAATTGTAGGCATTTTGTTTTACAAGACCTTAAATTCAATAAATTTTAACTAAGCATTTATTAAATTAAGATGAATTTAAATTGATGATAACTATTTACTATATTCTCGTAATTATATTATGTAATGGAATTCATGAAGTTATTACAGACGAGATTGTATGACAGTTTTGACCGTTACGATTGCTTGTTGACAACATTTTGATATTGAGTAATTGTGCATTGCCAACAATTGTATTTGACAGTTACAATAGCTAGATCGAAAACATTTTTATTATGAGTAATGGTGTAATAATAATAAGAAGACACAATAGTTTATGGACAACCTTTGCATTTCAGTATTACGAAAGTTATGTTGGCAGTGTTTTATTGACGACAATAGCTTAAATTGTTGGCCGACAATTTTTTTTTTTTCTGGGGAGAACAACTTTACTTAAATCTTCTTCTTCGGGAATTTTTAACTCAACCCTTTTTACTTAAATGACTTGACTAATTTACCTTCCTAAGTAAATGGATCCAGGAAGATATAGAACTAGATTGCTATAATAATAATATCTATTAATGTTAAAAGATGCAAAAGTGATAGGTTTTTTATTTGTATTAAACGTGATAGGACTATCTTGTTGGGCAAAAGTGAAATGGTGGGTTAATAGGGTTGTTAGACATAAAGGTTGAAGGCATCATGGTGATTATCTTGCGCAATCTTGATGGAGGAGAGTTTAGTTGATGCATCATCTAAAACCCTTAATAGCCCTTAGTTAATTGGCATTATGCGCCTTGCGCCTTAGTTCGATATGGAAGAGGTGATGGATCTAGTTGATTCACTATACTGGTTGCCTCATTTGAAACAAGAATCCTCTGGTCGTTCACGCCCACTTTTTATAATCGAGTGTTATCATCTTGTGACTTGTTGGTCGGTGCTATCCGTGTGGGTGTTGTTGATCGTTGTAACCTACTATTAGCGCTTGGGTTGAACGCCTTCTTGTGTTGGGTTACGCACCATCAAGGTTCTAGTTAACTAGACGTCAAGGCCATTGTGTCAGAATGGGGATGTTATCCCTTAGCTCGTAGGCGTGGTCATGTTGTGTCAGGCGCGTAGTTGTTCCTCTCTATTGTTTTATTCATGTTGCCCAGTTTCTCTTGTACTAGTGCATGTAAGTCATAGTTGTTTGTGCCTATTCTGCGAGCATAGGGCTCGCTATCAGATGTGTTGTTAGTGGCATTCGTGGTTGTCGTCTTGTTAAAGAAAAAAAAAAAAAAATTGCATTCACTTTGTGTCACATGTGGTCGTAACGAGAGGGGTCGTTACATATGTTATCATAGCAGATTCAACCCTGCGACCATGGATCACCAGGATTTCCACCGTAGTAAACTCGTGAGTATTAACCTTTGCGTTAATTTAAAACCTTAACTTATCCAGGAGGTGGTCTCGATTAGAGGATGCCACAGAGGTTTGCAACGTGGTGGCATGGAAGGAGGTGTCACACCTCTCGAAGTTCCCACACCCTCGGAATCTAACCCCAAGGGGAATAACAAGTCCTTGGGATCGATTCGCTTGTTGTAAGGGTTGATGATGGTCTGACAAAGCCCTTCCAGGTAATGTCAAAGGGCCTTGATTCACCATCGATACTGAGATGAGGCTAGGGCACATGTACCCCTAAGGGTCCATAGTGCGCCCTATCAAATATCGTTAGCATTCATCGAGAACTCGAGATAGTTGAGTTCTTGAGTCCATGAGTGTCGTAGACGGCTGTGCCATTGAGGCATGATTGTAGAGAAAGGTGTTGTGCTTCACGCTTCGCGATTTCGACCTGCAACATGAAGATCTTCATGGTGGTGTTTCAACTGAAGGGAGTGCTCTTATATGGTGGAAGACACTCCTACCACATTGAACATTTCTGTCGATGACGTGTTAAGGGAACTGTTCGAGGAATGGTTCTAGGAGAGGTATATTTCTGAGGAATTTATTGAACGTTAGCTCAACAATTTTGATGCCTTGCGACAAGGCAGCCACATGGTGCTTGAGTATGAGGCCCGTTTTGGAGCTTCTTCGATATGTTCCACACCAAATTACCCAGAAACATAAGGTCAAGGAGTTCAAGTTTGGACTTATTGTTAGAATTTAGCTTCTACTTCAGGTACCAGGAATACTAGACCGAATAAATTTGTTGGATGGTGGGCAGCCACATTACTAGCATTGCTGGTCAGAGGAAAGAGTCGGAGCATCTGGATCAGCCGGACCCACTACCATGGGACTTTTGGGCAAGGCCCATCAGATTCTTGCAGCGGTGAATAACTGCTAGGTAGAGCACCAGTCGAATATCCTCAAGACGTCAGGTACCGTCGCTGACCAAACCCTTAGTATTTTGATATATCTCAATGCTACCGAGAGTTTCATTCCTGGTGCAGTGCTAAAAAGGATTAAAGTAAAGGCACTCAAACAAGATGAGTTTATCTTCGTAGAGATGGCTTCGGGAGCCAAACAGAAGGATGGAGGAAAGGTTACAGGTTGTACCCTTAACCTGGGAGAGTTTGTCACCAGGTCCAACATGTACATCATGATCTTAGGATCTTATGACGTTGTGATCAGTATGGACTGGCTAGAATCGCATGAGGCAATACTCAACTGTAAGACGAAACGATTGAGCTTGGTAGATGACGAGGGCCAGAGACTCGTGATTGTAGGTCGGAACCATGGAGTTTCCCTGAGGCTCATCTGTTCCTTGCAGCTATGGAAGAGCATGCATAGGGGTATAAGCTCTATGGGATCCTTGCGTTAAATGAAAAGGGAGTAGAGAAAGGTCTAGAAATCCTTCCGGTGGTGAGAGAGTTTGCGAACGTCTTCCCAGAAGAGTTACCTGGGATGCCGCCAGGGAGGGAATTGTAATTTACCATAGACCTAAATCCAGGGATTGAACCAATAGAGAGAATGCCTTATTGTATGTCAATCCGGAAGTTATAGGAGTTGAAGATGCAATTGAAAGAGTTGTTGGACCTGGGACTGATACATCCTAGTGTGTCACTGTGAGGGACGCTTGTTATTTTCATATGAAATAAGGATGGGTTGTGGAGACTCTACATTGACCACCGTCAATTGAACAAGGAAACATTCAAGAATTAGTATCCACTGCCAAGGATTGATGATCTGTTCGATCATATGAAGGGTGCGGCTGTGTTTTCCAAGATCGACCTGAGATCAAGGAATCACCAGTTACGAATCAAGGAGGATGTCGTCCCTAAGACTGCATTTAAGACAAGGATTGGTCATTACGAGTTTACTATTTTACCATTTGGACTGACAAACACCCCAGGGGTATTTATGAGTTTGATGAACAGGATGTTCCACGAGTAGTTGGACAAGTTTGTTCAAGTATTCATTGACGATATTTTGATTTACACTCGGATCACGGAGGATCATGATGAGCACTTGCGCTTGGTACTACAGTGTTTGTAAGAGCACAAATTGTATGGGAAGTTGTCCAAATGCTTGTTTTATCAATCGAAGATTCACTACTTAGGGCATGTCATCTCCAGCGAAGGTATTGCCATGGATCCAGCAAAGGTCGAGGCTATTATGGAATGGCCTGCACCAACGAATGTCCCAGAAGTATGTATATTAATGGGTTTAGTAGGATACTATCGATGGTTCTTTGAGGGATTTTTGAAGATAGAAAATCCGATCATGGAGTTGTAGAAGAAGAACAAGAATTTTGTTTGGACCGAGAAATGCGTGGAAGCTTTTAGGAGGCTCAAGGAGATTTTGACAATGATACCGATACTAAAGGTCCCTAACATGGATGCAGACTTCTTGGTATGCACCGATGCATCCAAGGAATGCTTAGGCAGAGTCCTGATGCAAGATGGTTGAGTGATCACTTACATCTCAAGGAAACTGAGAAGGCATGAGGAAAACTATGTGACACACGATTTGGAATTGTTAGCCATTGTATATGCCTTAAAGGTTTGGAGACACTACCATGTTGGACGAAAATTTGAACTAAATACAAACCACTCTGGACTACAACACATATTTACGCAAAGAGACCTAAACGCGCGACAACGACATTGGTCAGAATTTCTTAGCGAGTACGACTTCAAGATTACTTACATAAAAGGAACAATGAACTGAGTGGCAGATGCATTGAGTCGGCGACCGCACATCTTTTCTGTGTTGCCTCTTCAGACGAATCTACGTGAAAATATTCTAACTTTACAGTGTGACGATGACTGGTACAAAGAGTTTGAGGGTTTTATCGGACAAGACACAATGATGGTACCAAGATTTTAAGGATTTACGTTTGACGACGATGGATTATTGAGGTTTAAAAATTAGATTTATGTACCACCAAATGACAAGTTGAGGACCTTGATCCTAAGAGAGGCTCATAGAGCAGTATACATGGCTCACCCAAGAGTCACGAAGATGAGGGCGGACCTTAAAACCTTATTCTTCTAGAAGGGAATGAAGGAAGACATAGTCAACTACGTGGCGATATGTCTAGAATGTTAGCAGTTAAATTCTGAACATAGACATCCAACATGATTACTGTAGCCACACGCTATTCTGGAATTGAAATGGAAGGTTATTTCGATGGATTTTATTGTTGGGTTTCCACTGACGGGAAGGAGACACGACTCGATTTTCGTAGTAGTATACACTCAGACAAAGAGTGCTCACTTTATTCCTGTGCATATGACGTATCAGGCACCTGACATAGCTAGAGTTTCATTAGTGACATTGAGAAGCTGCATAGAATACCTAAGAGGATTATATCCGACCGAGGATTATATCCGATCGAGGATCGATGTTTACTAGACGATTTGGATTAGTTTCCAAGAGGCCTTGGGAATCCGACTTAACTTTAGTACTATGTATCACTCGGAGACTGACAGGCGGACCAAACGAATAAACCAGACCTTGGAAGACATGTTGTGCATGTACGTGATGGACCAACAGAACCATTGGGAAGAATTATTTCCACTGGTAGAATTCACTTATAACAACAGTTACCAAAGCGCCACTAGTATGGCGCCTTTCGAGTTTCTTTATGGGTGACCGTGTAGAACGCCTTAAGTTGGGACCGACTTGAGGACAGGGTCCTGGTCGGACCGGAAGCGATCAAAGAATTGGATTATTAAATGAAAACTATAAAACAAAGGATCAAGGAAGTGCAGGATCAACAAAAGATTTATGTCGATGCACGTCATGTCGACCGTAGTTACGATGTGGCGATCAAGTATTTGTTCGGGTAAAACCGCATAAGAGTTGGACCAAGTTTGGAAAGGGAGATAAACTCTCTCCTAGGTTCATGGGACCTTTTGAGATTGTGGAAAGGAAGGGGCCCATGGCCTATTGACTAGCCTTGCCTCATTCTTTGAGGCATATGCATGATATTTTTCACGTATCTGTTTTGAGACATTATATTAGTGATCCTACACTCGTTATTGACACGATTTCCTTGTAGGTATCGGACAAGGGGGTGGTCACGGATAAGCCGATCCGCATCCTAGATCATCGCGTTCAACAACTACGACGTCGAACAGTAGATCAGGTCAAGGTCCAGTGGGACAACTATAGTCTGCACTTGGCGACCTGGGAGGGCACATATGATATGTGCCAACAATTTCCATTTTTGTTTGATAGATAGAGTTATGATACTGTGATACACATTATTTAGGCACTTATATACTGTGAAACTTCGGGACGAAGTTTAGACCAAGAGGGGGTGTTTTTAACATCTCCCTCTTGCGTGCACTGGGTGAACTTATTTAAGAGGACACTTGCTTGAAAGTGATCTAGATTATTATACTTTTGGGCATTTGATTTATGGTTATGAGGCGTTATGAATTGATGACATGTTATTTGGCTACATTGACATAGACAGGTGCTATTGACTCGATTTTCCTGAGTGTGCAGGATTTTGGACCTCGAGGATGCAGAGGCATCGATGGAACCCCTTGGACTCTGGATCGAGTCAGGGAGTGAACTATTGGGGGTTTGATGGTTGTATATCTGACATTTGTGCATCTGATTAGATAATATGATATTGGATACTATATCTGACATGATTCTTTGATGATGCAGGCTGACGATAGCTTGCCGACCAGACTCACATGTGGAGTAGAGGGGTCATGCATGACTACCAGAGACATTGACAGAGAGGTGTGGACAACAACACTATCACAACCTACTAGCACTCCTGTTGTGGCTTGAACTATAGGTTAACGATTACCTAGCTTGAGAACACCCACGATGTCATGAGGGACGACTGTGACAGTCGCTCACGATGATTCTAAGGGGCACGCAATAAGGCAAAGGCCTTATTCCTTAGAGGCCCTTAGTCTCCCATAAGATCACCTGACGGAGTATTGACTCCAGGGGTTTTTGATGTCTACCAAGTCAGTCAAGAGGCGAGTGGCACCCTTGGAGCATGTAGTGCGTCCTAAAAGGCACGTCACGTAGGAGAAACAAAAAGAGACGAGTGGCACCCTTGGAGCACCTAGTGCATCCTGAAGGGCGCATCGTGTTGTTAGTTAATATATGAATAAACCTATATGGCCTTAGGATGAATAAAGTGATAAGAAAAAATTAAAATAATTTCCCTAACAAAATGTCGACGAGCCTCGAAAATTAAAATCTAGGTCTAGGGGAAACTTGCGGTAAAACAAAAATATGTTTGTAAAAATAAAAATAAAAATAAATAAATAAAAATGATAATCATCATTAATCATGTGTCGAGAAGGGGGTGAGTAATTCTTTTAATTCATAAAAATCTTTTGGGGGATAAAAAAAAGGGGGGGGGAATAATTGTTTTGTCACTTATACTACTTAAAATTTATTAATTAAAAAGGGAAAAGGGAAAAAGTTAATTTCTACACCTGCCAAATTGAGTTTTAAATAAAAAGGGAAAGAGGGAAATCTAAAATAATTAGGAAACTAGGAAAAAGAAGGAAACATAAAAAGAAAGGGGAAACACAAGGAAAACGTAGAATGTCTAACTTAGTAAGGTAGCTAGCATTTAAGAACTTCCTAATTTACTCTCAACTAGTAAATTAATAAGGGGGAAAGTCATTAAAAATTGTAAGGGAATATGGGGACACCTAGGAGCGATTCTAGGAGTGCCTTTAGGTGAGTGAGGGAAATAGGGGTAATTAATTAATTAATGAAATTAGATTATGGAGGAATGAAGGGGATGGGTGACACTTGCATGGGAAGGATTTTTATGGATTAAATTAATAAAATTTAAATTAAATGGGATTTTTGGAAAGTAAAGGACTTCAAAACTCTATATAATGGAGGGAGGATAAGGACGATGGATCTCGACTGTTATGCGTAACGTTACGTTGTAGAAATTTATACTTGAATGACTTAGCTTGTGGGAGTTGGGATACCCAGCTCGGTGAGGAGTGGTAGCTCGGCCTTCCAAGGTGAGCTGGGAGCTAGCTGATTCTTTGGTTAGTGTGTGTGGCCCCTTTACGGCTCTGGAGACTAAGGGGGAAGAAGCATACCCCTAACATTGGCTGGGAGGTACCGGTGAAGTCTCATCGGTCGACAAGTAGGAGATGCATGGAGCATGCGAGACAACAACTCAGAGCGGGCTACTTGGGATACGGTATGCTTCCTTTATTTCTGCATGGTAAATTGTTAGTATGATTTATGCTTTTAGTTCTGTATGTTTAATTGGGTAAAGAAAATGATTGTCTTGGCCTTCAATCCCTGCCTGTCTTGACTGTCCTATGGTTTATTGATTTTTGATGATTGCAATTTATTTTTACCTTCGTCCCTAGCTCATCATTCCATGCCTGAGTAGTCGGCCAAGAGCCTGATCTACAGTCGTCACTTCGGTGTTAATAGACCTATGGATCTAAACGCCCTGCTTTTTTTTGCATGGATGATGAGCGAAGGATGGCTTTTCCCAGTCGTCTACCCTATGGTTGTTCTTGGTTGAATGATGGTCATTGCGCCTTCTGGAAAATGATTACCCTATCCCTTGTTCATCTTCGATCCCTGCGATTTACCTCTACACTTTAATTTAATTGAGAACGAGTTTAGCCTGCGTTTTTCCTGATGTTGACAACCCTTACATTTTGTTCGAAATGCGGTTTTTATATTTTCTATGCATTTAAATTTATTTGAAGACAATTTTTCCCTGGGCTTCTTAAACATCTGTATTGCGTTATCCCTCGACAATGTATATTACCTTGATAGAGAAATTTCTCCTTTTCATATTGGTTGCGTTGGACAGATTATTGTTGACATTTATCAATGTCTGGGTTATCCTTTTACTCTAACATTACTAGTGATTTTTAATTATCAACCAACTATTACAATTGAAAGACAGCGAGATGCTCATTGATTGAAATCGGAATATCTCTACTGTGCCTGCATTGTTTTTGTTGAATCCTAGCCGAGTGAAAAGAAACAAAATATTCAATGTGCCTGCATTTTAGTTTGATTCCGAGCCGTGTGAAACAAAAAGAAAACAATTTATAATATTTATGTATGTGTTTCCTTTTCACTTCGGCGTTCTTGGTGTTCTACGTCTCCCAGTGACTTACCCAAAAATCTCAGTGTTAGGATGTTCCCCTCTACGTTTTCTTTTATGGTTAAATTGGGCGGGTGTTTACACAGTGCACTTACATGATCGGGGCATATCACCCAACCCTTGTTCTCTATTTTTTGGCATTCCTCACTGGAACTGCTCCACGAAATGTTTTCTTAAGTTTTGGCCACACACTCTGTAACTATCCACGATTTAATGACCTGCGTTTTTCTTACCTGGCTGGCATTTCTTCCCTGAAAAATTTCATTACCATTCGTGCGATTTATCCCAGCTAGATTCTCTGCCTTAATCACTATGGAAAATAGCATTTATTTTTCCCCACGAAATTTCCTCATTTCGTTTTTATATCTCAGCGATTTTGACCGTGTTGACCGCGTTTTAACCCTGTAGATGCTTGTGACCGCTTACCTTGATAGGCAGCGAATCCAACCCTTTAATTAAGCGTGAGTTGAATCTTTACTCACTCCTGAAATTCTTGTTGTGGGTAATTGCATGTTGAATCCATTTTATTTGGTTTAACGCATTGTGTTTCGAGTATAATAGCCTTTATTACAAATTTTTTACCGCAGAATTCATGACTTTATAACAGCCTCTTATAATTATAATTACCACGTTTTTTTTCCTAAAATTTTGTCATCGGAAAAATAATTACCATGATTTCATATACCAACACTTTCCCTGATAGATCAGATATCACCTTTATGCTACAAATGACTAGAATCATTGTCATCGAACTTAAAGGTCGTTGTGTCAACTTTTCATTACATTATCATTTCTCTCACTTCAGATTGGATATTACTTCCTTCGTTCTTATGTAGTTTAAGGATGTTGTCAGAGTCATATTGGTTGTCTATGTTTCCATTCATAAGTATTTGATGTCATGATTTCTGGTTAAGTAATTGTAGGCATTTTGTTTTACAAGACCTTAAATTTAATAAATTTTAACTAAGCATTTATTAAATTAAGATGAATTTAAATTGATGATAACTATTTACTATATTTTCATAATTATATTATGTAATGGAATTCATGAAGTTATTACAGTCGGGATTGTATGACAGGTTTTACTGTTACAATTGCTTGTTGAAAACATTTTTATATTGAGTAATTGTGCATTGCCAACATTTGTATTTGACAGTTACAATAGCTAGATTGACAACATTTTTATTATGAGTAATGGTGTAATAATAATAAGGCGACACAACAGTTTATGGACAGCCTTTGCATTTGAGTATTACAAAAGTTATGTTGGCAGTGTTTTATTGACATCAATAGCTTAAACTGTTGGCCGACGATTTATTTTGTTTCTGGGGAGAACCTCTTTACTTAAATCTTCTTCTTCGAGAATTTTTAACTCAACCCCTTTTACTTAAATGACTTAACTAATTTACCTACCTAAGTAAATGGATCCTAGAAGATATAGAACTAGGTTGTTATAAGAATAATATCTATTAATGTTAAAAAGTGAAAAAGTGTTAGGTTTTTTATTTGTATTAAACATGCTAGGATTATCTTGTTGGGAAAAAGTGAAATGGTGGGTTAATAGGGCTGTTAGACATAAAGGTTGAAGGCTTAATGGTGATTATTTTGCGCAAGCTTGATGGACGAGAGTTTAGTATATGCATCACCTAAAATCATTAATAGCCCTTAGTTAATTGGCATTATGTGCCTTGCGCTTTAGGTCGATCTGGAAGGGGTGATGGGTCTAGTCGATTCACAGTATTGGCTGCCTCGTTTGAAACAAGAATCCTCTGTTCCTTCACGCCCACTTTTTATAATCGAGTGTTATCATCTTGCGACTTGTTGGTCAGTGTTATCCGTGTGGGTGTTGTTGATCATTGTAAGCTGCTATTAGCGCTTGGGTTGAACGCCTTATTGTGTTGGGTTGCACACCATCGAGGTTCTATTTAACTGGCCGTCAAGTCCATTGTTTCTGAATGGGGATGTTGTCCCTTAGCTCTTAGGCGTGGTCATGTTGTGTCGAGCGGGTAGTCATTCCTCTCTATTGTTTTATGCATGTTGCCTAGTTGCTCTTGTACTAGTGTGTGGAAGTCATAGTTGTTTGTTCATGTTCTGCGGGCGTGTGTCTCACCGCCAGATGTGTTGTTAGTGACAATTGTGGTTGTCATCCTGTTAAAGAAAAAAAAAAAAATCACTCGCTTTGTGTCGCATGTCGTCGTAATGAGAGGGGCCGTTACAAGAAATATATGTAGAAATATTTGAGGTCCTATGAGGATTCCATCTAAGTTTTGTCCTTGACCTTAGTATGGCTCTAAGTTTCAATTGTATGGCTATCTTCTTTTGTTGTTTTAGGACAACAAACAGTCATCCCACTTTCTGCTCAATGTTTTACAGGTTAGGTGCTCTTTTAAGGTTCCCTTGCAAGTGTTTTCTTATCTCAATGTTAGAAAATGCAATATAAATTAAAACACATAACACTACCTCTATATATTAAACTTTAAAATGTTGATCTACACTTCTAAACATGCATAAAATTGACACAGGTATTTTTGGTCAAAATGACCCTGGATAAACCCCACCCCGGGGAAAACCAATTTGGGATATATGTCTATATAATGATGATTAAATAAAGAGATACAACAAGTAATGAAATACAATGGGACTTGTATACATAGCAAGATCCTCATGAGCCTTTCCACAAGAACTAGAGAAAGAAGTGTCCAAACTGTGGTGCACCCTCTCCCTTTGTTTCCCTCTGCACTGAACTGAAGCACCCTAGCTCATCTGTATCCCAATGAAGAAATCCCTCCACGAGAATGTCCTATCCTATGCTGCCTCTCCATTGAAACTGTCAGAGATCAAATCTTCCAAGAAGATCTACTACCAGGTAGCTTCTAGTCCTCTCAACATGTGCACCCCCCTCCTAGTAGAAATGATCACCAGAAATAAATGGAGCCATAAACTAAATGCCTCTCTCCACAGAAGAAAGTGCCCAAGATCTCCTCTCCCTATGCATCAAACCTCATCCTGATCTGATAAGTCCTCCTCTACTGATGATCAAATGATGGATGATAAATTCCTCAAGATACGCCCCTCCTCCATATGCATGCTCCCTCTTAGAAGTGAAGGCTAAGACTCCATGGAAATACTCCCCATGCAAGCTCCACGAAAACAGAAGATCCTCCTCAAGATATCAATGGTTTTGATCAAATCCTCATGAAGTGCACCCTCCTTCTCCTCAAGATTTACGCCCCTGTTCTCTTCTCCAAAACTCTCAAGTGAAGAATGAGTCTCAAAAATATCTTTACCCTCTCTTTAGCCTACTCATGCCAACCCTAAAAGATCAATGTCCTAGATCATATCTATCCAAGTCTAATCAATGGGTGAGATCAACTCCAATAATCTCACTAAGGAAACCCACCTTCCTTGGTTTCTTTATGTCTATTAATTCACCCACATTGTGAATTAATTGTCACTTTATGACTTAAGTGACATATTTCATTTTTGACTTAAAACTCCTATGTCAACGTGAAATTAGAATCATAAAGTAAAGTACAAGGGTAATAGTCTTCCCCCTTTGTGCTTAGAGACTCATAAGCACATGGGGACCACTTTCCAAGGTACACAAATCTCAACACTCCCTCTTACCGAGGAAAGTACTCATCACCATAAATAACATCCCTATAGTGGACATGGTTTCCCCCTAGCATATGCTCAGTGAGTATGGTTGTACCCTGATCGCTGAAAGTGGACTCTGTCATAGATCTACTCAATCTATATGATCTATAAATGGCACTGAATCTCCATCTATCCAAGATCACCTAGATCTCGACATCACACCAAAGATCTCAACCTTGGTCTCCCACCAATGATTTCCTCCTACTCTTGGCCTCTCACCAAGAGTCTCTACTCTTGGAATCTTACCAAGAGTCTCCCCCTCTTGGACTCTCACCAAGAGTCATCAACTTGGCCTCTCGCCAAGTCACCTCCACTTGAAGTGGATCCAGAACCTGATCTTCCCATCTCATAAGATATGTGAGCCTCAATCCTATGTGGTGCCCTGCTCCTCCTCCTACTCATCCTCTGATGCATTGAAGTTGTAGCACCCACTCTCTATCTTCTCGACTTCTCTGAAACTATAGCTATACTGGGTGGACCAATCACCCACTCTGAAGATGTCTAGGGACACTGAGTCTGATCTCCCTCTGAATCACTGTTGTGCGTTATTCAGTCCTCATCAACTCGGTCTCCCCAACTAATGTTGGATGGTGTAATAGTAGATAAAGTAGTAATGAATGCACACTCTCTCACAAACTTCTCCTGAAACTCTATCTCCTCTGTTGTCACTGCTAACACATATTGCTTCTTCTTCTTCTTGGGACACTGCCCTGCATAGTGACCCATCTATCCACAAGAAAAGCATCTCACTGTTCTCATGTCTCTCCTCTTCCCACTATTGTTTTTACTCTCTCCTCCCTATGGTGGGGCCCCAAACTTGGGACCCTATCGACCTCCACGACTGGTATTCTTCTTTATCTTTGTCCAAAGAGAAGGGTTCTCGTCACCCAAAACTGTCTGTTGCTGCTGTCTAAAAGCCTCGGCTGCAAGCCTAATATCCTCCTGGATGAAGTCATCCCACATCCTCTCCCATGTAGGAATGACCTCCCTGGAAACAATGCCCCATACAAATGGACCCCACGGTTTGGTGAAGCTATTAATATCTTGCCTCACAAAAGAGTTAGGGTTCACAACCTCTCTGACGGTTGCAAGCTCATCTTTGATCTATGTGTATCTACCAAGGAATGAAGTAACCGTCTCATTGTTGATCATGTGAATTCCCCTGAGTCGGTCACGAAGAACCATATTTTGGTTCTCATTATATCTCTTGTACAACTTGCACAAATATGTCGACATCTCTTATGCACAAGTCTTCCCAGTGAAGTGGGGAATAATGTGATCTCTCACAACATCACAAATGATCCTCTTTGCCTTTTTTTTCCTCCTCCTAAAATCTTCCACCAAGGTGGGTGCAATGACAGGAATGGGAGGAACAACTACCTTGACTATGTACCATAGCTTGAGGTCCTCTAAGACAAATACCATCCTTGCCTTCCAAGGTGAAAAATTGCTAGCCCTAGCTAGCCTGTCCTCCACATGCATATGAGATACTAACATGTCTACCAACTGCGCTCACTCTGATGCTCCCAATGCAAAGGAACACTGCCTCACTCCTGTCAACACAGGTGTGAAAAGAGGCAAGTGAATCCATGACCTCACTCCTAATCAGTAGGTGTTAAAAGAGGTCATCTCTACAACCTCACTCCTGTCCACACAGGTGTGAAAACAGGCTTTCCACAAGTGTCAAAAATCAGCCCAACAAATCTGCCCACAACTGTCCACAAACACTGTAAACTAGTTGTCAAAAATATGCCTTGAGCTATGAAACTAACAATGAAGGAGAGGTACCTTCAGATCTTAAGTGTGTCCACTGTTTTGGACTGTAAACTTTCAGTCCAAAACAACCAACAAATCTGATATAAAAAACTTCTCCAAACTACCCAAAAAGTGCTCCAAAACCAGCAAGTCTAAGCCACCTTTGGCTCTGATACCATGTAGAAATATATGAGGTCCTATGAGGCTGCCATCTAAGGTCTGTCCTTGAAATTAGTATGGATCTAAGTTTCAACTGTATGGCTGTCTTCTTTTGCTATTTCAGGACAACAAACAATTATCCCACTTTCTGCTCAATATTTTATAGGTTAGGTGCTCTTTTAAGGTTCCCTTGCAAGTGTTTTCTTATATCAATGTTAGCACATGCAATATAACTTAAAACAAATAAAACTACCTCTAGATATTGAACTTTAAAATGTTTATCTACACTTCTAAACATGCATAAAATTGACACAGGTATTTTTGGTCAACATGACCCTGGATAAACCCTCCCCGGGGAAAATCAATGTGGGATATATGTCTATATAATGATGATTAAATAAAGAGATACAACAAGTAATGAAATACAATGGAACCTATATGCATAGAAATCTCCTCACGAGCCTTTCCATAATAACCAGAGAAAGAAGTGCCCAAACTGTGGTGCGCCCTCTCCCTTTGTTGCCCTTGGCACTGAACTGAAACGCCCTAGCTGATCTGTAGCCCAATTAAGAAATCCCTCCACAGGAATGTCCTCTCCTATGTTGCCTCTCCACTAAAACTGTCAGAGCTCGAATCCTCCAAGAAGATATGCTACAAGGTAGTTGCCAGTCCTCTCAACATGTGTGCCCCCCTCCTAGCATAAATGATCACCAAAAATAAATGGAGCCAGAAATTGAACGCCTCTCTCCACATAAGCAAGCGCTCGAGCTCTCCTCTCCCTATGCATCATACCTCATCATGATATGAAAAGTACTCCTCTATTGATGAGCAAATGATGGATGATAAATGCGCCCTCCTCCTCAATATGCGCCCCTCCTCTATATGCATGCTCCCTCTCAGAAGTGAAGGCTAAGACTCCATGGAAATACTCTCCATGCAAGCTCCAAGCAAACACAAGCTCCTCCTCAAGATCTCAAGGGTTTTTCTCAAACCCTCATGAAGTGCCTCCTCCTTCTCCTCGAGATTTGCGCCCCTCTTCCCTTCTCCAAAACTCTCAAGGGAAGAATGAGTCTCAAAAATATCTTTACCCTCTCTTTAGCCTCCTCATGCCAACCCTAAAAGATCAATGGCCTAGATTAGATCTAGCCAAGTTTAAATGGGTGAGACCAACTCCAATAATCTCAATAAGGAAACCCATTTTCCTTAGTTGCTTTATGTCTATTAATTCACCCACATTGTGAGTTAATTGTCACTTTATGACTTAAGTGACATATTTCACTTTTGACTTAAAACTCCTAAGTCAAAGTGAAATTAGAATCATAAAGTAAAGTACAAGGGTAATAGTCTTCCCCCTTTGTGCTTAGAGACTCATAAGCACATAGGGACCACTTTCCAAGGTACCCAAATCTCAACAATATATACATACATTCCTCCTTGGTAATAATAAATTCACTCATTAAGGTTATGAGCTCCAAGAAACTTCTCATGTAATCATGGGATTTGATCTCTTTTCCAATAGCTATATGTTAAGTCCCATTAACAACATAGTGTTTCATTAGATATGATTATCAAGGCTGGGGGCAACAATTCTTTGGTTTACTATCCATATCAAGTTTCCAAAGGGAGCACTTTAATGCTCCCATAAACACTTGAGTACTTGTATACTCTTAGCATTCTACCTCCTTTATCAGAACTAGCAACAATCCAAGGGACTTTGTTTTCTTGTCTTGCAAACTAAAAGGTGATCTTAATGAAAATGTCATATTTCATCCCTAGGAACCTCTCAATTCCATCAAACACATAATTAATGTTCCAAAAATCCATTTACTTTACTTAAATGGATACCCAAGCAACATGTTTATTTTACTATAGGTGAAATAAATTGACCTTAACAAATTTCCATCAGTCCTCCAAACATGAGGATTTTTTTTTATACATCCATCGAAGTTGACATGGATATATCAACCCATACTCATAGTCAATATTATAAACTACTAAAAAAAATCAATCTCATCCACTCACTAGAATCCATACAACACCTAAGACCTGTCACCATTATTCAATTCCAGGGTCTTAGGCTACACAGTCTTAATTCCTTCATTCATTTCCACATACCCTCTTCTTCTATCTTTTTCTTTAAGTCTTGTAGGCTCAATTATTTTCAATTCAGGATTATACAAACTTGTGCCTATGGCATACCTTTGGCCCATCCATTCCTAGAGTTTGAAATATTCTCTAATACCATTTTATAACACACCCAACCCCCTTAACCTTATTAGGCTAGTGGGATGTAAAATTTACACTTCCATAACACTTCAAGTCTCAGGTTTACACCCCTAATTGACCTCTATCTCACATGGAACATATGCATATTTCTTCCTCTTCTTATGCATCACGTATAACTATGACAACTCCATGGATTTGTCACTCTATCTCTATCATCGAATTCTTTATGAAACACTCCTACAAAGATCAGGGATAAATTTCCCCAATCGAACAAATGTGATTCATATAGACTGACCATATCGACAATCTAGGGTGAATCAGGTTCATTACCCATAGGGATAGAAGGTTACACAACCCATGTTCCATTCCTGACAACCATAATCCTAATAGATATAATAGTCTTCGAGATATGAAATCAATGGCCCCTATCAAATAAACACCTTAAACTACATGATGGCTAATGCCTTGACCATCCTCCATTCAACACATTTCCAAGTGGTCTCAACAACAGTTATAATGTTGTGGTTATATTATATTACATTACCTATGGATTTATGGCTCATGTCTACTTAGGACCTTCCACCATCGGATGTAATCACTCTGAGTGTGCACATGACTTCCTGATTGAATCTTCTCCAACAGATCCAACAGTCCTCAGATACTCACATATAACAATCAGGGACCATTGGGAACTCACAGATGCATGGTATTTAACTAGCATACCAATTCAATGAGGATCTTCCCTTGGAACACTTCATCCCAAATATGACAACTCAAAACCCATCAACATCCACCCCTACAGATCAAAAATCCTTCTCATCCTCGACTCTTGACATTGGATGTTTCCCATTGGAAATTCCTTATACACCCTATCCCATACCTTCTCGATATCCATCATTATGATATACTTATCATCTTAGCGCTTAGGGAATCAATGGCCCTGATCTCATTGGTTGAACCTTGCATAGATCAATGACTAGCATATTCTCGATACTCTTCCCTCAGAAGCTCACCAAGACTTCACATCTTGGGTTTTTGTGGAGGTTCTACCTTCTGATAGGATTCCTCCCAAAGCTAGGATCTTCGATGAATAGTTAATATTGATCCTCTGCTCCAAATCAATGACTATTTTTCACTTCTGTTTACACAAGGATTTTAATGGGATAAGGACTATTTATGGGTTTACCAGATTCATAATATTTTCCAGTGTATTCCCACAAGGTTTCAAATTTACTTCCACAAGATTTCTCATCCATTTCCAACAAGTATTTATCCTGTGACCTAGACACCCAAATGAGGATTTGATATCCTATGAAATTTCCATGTAATTGGAGAGGGAAAATATTTGGTTATTTCCCTTCTCTGGCTTCCCATTCATGAGCATTACAATTATTTTCGTTTACCAATTAAAAGGATATTGAATCATTCAAGTCAACTCATATTTGACATTTTATTTATCAAATTCAATCCATTTTCATGAATGAAACATAGTTTATAACAAATAATAAAAATTCAAGAGACATTCCAAGTAAAACACTTATATGTTCAATAATGTTTCCAATTCAACCAATTGACTAAGGGGAAATTCCTTTCCACCCAACCATAGGCTCTACTTATCTATCACTTCAACAACATGACATCCCCATGTTGGGCCATGATACCAACAAGGGACTATCTCAATTGATTTCCAAGTCAAAGAATGGATCTAGAAGTTTACTCTCCTTCACTCCACTAGCAACAACAAAAGTTTCCCTCTTCCCACTGAGCCTAAGACCTCCACTAGTTTCTCAAGTACCTTCCCAAATAGATTTCCTTTTCAAAAGGGGATTGCTTCTCTATTACATGATCCCTTGGTGACCTCCCCTTACCAGCGATGGTTTCTTTCTCGTAAGCACCAAGTATCATTCCTTTATTGCTCTAGTATGGATTTGCATTTTCTGTGTTCCAAGGTGACCATTCAATTCTTGGGAAATATTTCTATTTTCTTCAGAAAAAATTCCCATATCTTCTCTGCTTCTCAGAGCTATGTGCATGAGATCGTATTCTCATTACATCACCATCTGTTTGTGAGTCTATAACTTGTCTTTGTGTGTGATTGTTCTTTGTTCTTCTGTGCGGGTAGGAATTTGCTATTAAACATATGAAAGGAAAAGAGAAGAAGGTTGTTGATGCACTTAGTATAAGAGTACATGCAATGCATCTTACAACCATTATCATGTGCCAATCAGATTTAAAGAATATAATATTAGACGATGTTATCTCAAATGAGAATTACTTATAGGTAAAACAAGGATTGCAACAAGAAAATACACAACATGCATATAGAGAGTATAAGTTTTGAGATGATGAGATACTTATGAATAAAAATAAAGTGTATGTTATTAATTCTCAGGAATTAAGGAAGTTATTATTTAAAAAGTTCATAGTATCCCATATGTTGGACATCCGAGTTACTAGAAGACAATTTCAACACTACAAATCCAACAATTTTGGTCAGGAATGAAAAATGATGTTGTTATTATATAACTAGTTGTATGGAATTTCAAAGAGTAAAGGATGAGTATATACATCTAGTAGGTTTTCTACGTACGTTATTGATTGTAGAGTGGAAATGGGAAGTAATAAAATATATTTTATCACTAAGTTGTTAGGGACAATAGGGAAACATGATTCAATATTGGTAGTGGGGATTAATCGACAAAAGTTGTCACTTTATTCTAGTTAAATTGACTCATAAGGAAACTAGTATTGAAATAATTTATATGAAACAAATTGCTAGGTTGTGTGGAGTACCTAAGGAAATTGTTTCAGATAGAGATCCAAAGTTTACTTAAAACTTTTGGAATAGATTATTCAAAATATTTGGCACAAATCCAAATTTCAGTGCAACCTATCATCCACAAACAAAAGGGAAAACAGAGAAATGAAATCAAGTGATTGAATACTATTGAGAATGTATGCGATGGATAAGAATTGAAGTGGGAGGATTACTTGCATTTGGTTGAGTTTTCCTATAAAAATAGCTTCATTAAATATGAGTTCATTTGAAGCCTTATAAGGAAGAAAATTTAATACTCCAGTGAGTTGGGACAATCCAGCAGACATAGTAGTTCCTGGGCTATATTTGCTCAAGGATATGGAAGAGAAAATGGTCAAACAACATCTAAAGGAAACATAGAAAAAGAAAAAGATTTATGCGGATAAAGGTAGGACAACCAGATAATTTAAAGTGATGGAGCATGTATACTTGAAAGTGAATCCAAATAAGAGTTCTTTGAAGCTAGTAAGCTTCACCAAGATAGTAGCAAGATTCTATGGTCCATTCAAAATATTAGATAGAATAAGAACAATTTTACACATGTTTCCATTGCCTTCTTCCATGAAAGTGAATAATGTTTTTCATGTGTCATTAGTGAAAAGTATGTACATGATCCTAAACATGTCATTAACTAGACTTTGATTCAAGTGGATCTCAAAGGATACTTCCTGGTGTATCCAGTGCAAATACTAGATAGGAAGGTAATGATGCTCTAGATCAAAGCCATAGGGATCTGGAAGATGCAATGCAGGAGGAATACCCACATGTGTTTTGAAATTTTGATGTAAAAATGAATGCATATATGCATGGTGATGTCCACCAAGGATGATGCAAAATTTTAGGGGGAGGGGAATGTAACACCCCAGTTTTTCTCCCTGGATTAGCTACGTATATTTGTTTATATCATGAATGTTTAATAGCCAAGAAATGTAATAAGTAAACATTGTACATTGAAGGTTATTAATAAAAAATGCATCCAACTACACATGGAGAAGGATGAAATATATGGGGGGATATGATTCCAAGAGAGAGGAATGAAAAGGGTCTTAGGGGTTCAAGGGGAGACAATGTAAATAATAATATTTTATTTCTAGGATGAAATCCTTTATTTCATTTTATTCTAAGTCCTTTATCTCATATATTATCCTATATTAACTTGGAGTGAATTTTCAAGTGGTGAATTGGGAACATGAAGATATAATATTTGTGTTTTGATTATTGTGGGGGATTTTTTCCATTCATTTTTCCTTGGGGTTGTGGGGAGAGCATTTTTTTTCATAACTATAATAGAATGAGAAATGGTCATTAGGATGATTATGTGGAAATTGTGCTCATGAAAATGAGAGATTATTTCCACTAAAGAACCCCCATTATAGTTGAGAATTCATAGAGTCCCTAGTAGATAGATTTCCTATCCAACCTATGCTAGAACCATGAAGGGAAATGGGATGGATTGAGGGATTGGTTCGAAGAGAAGGGGATCATATTCCTTGGGTTGTGCAAGTTGAAGGGGAAAGAGAGCTAGTGGATTGGAATTATTGTGAGAGTTTACATTTTCTAAATTCTAGGAAAATTGGGCTATGCGAGAGTATTAAAGCCAACCGTAAGACATTGTTTCCTAGTGGAACCATATCCTCAACTTGAGGGTGGACCTATTGTAGAAATATTATGGGTAACAAAGATCCTATGGTTGGGTGGAATGTTCTTAATCCATATATAGTTTGTCTTAATTCCATAAGAAAAGTGTTATGGCTTATTTCTTTTTATGTTGAATTTAATTATCTGTATGTTATGCTTTGATTGTTGTTATCCTTACATGAATATCATATACATTTCTAACCTTGAATGAATAGTTATAGTTGCATAAGCTTGATTTTCATGTTGCATACAATTATACATTAATAACAGGGAAGAATAGATTATGCTATCAAAGCAATAAGAGAAGTGGAAAAATTATGTTCTCAATAGGTACCTCATATCCTCAATAGGTGATACAGGGTACTAAATACATTACGCGCAAAACGTTCCTCTCAATGCAATAAGACTTCAGGTGGACATTGACATATCCTATTTATGGTTGACATTGAAATAGTTTTTTTGTTATTAATATTTTTTTAAATACAACATGTCAACTCCATGTTAATAACTAAACGAATTACAAATATCCCTCATACTGGTATGTAGAAAGAACCTATGTGTGAAATAAGAATGTTTTTTACGTTCAAATATTGTGTGTGTGTGTGTGTGTGTAGAGAGGGAGGAGATTATGCATCTTCCTCATAGTAGATTGTAGAAAGAAACTTTCAACACAATAATCATGTGCACCATGTGTTGATGGCATAAAGGACGATCATCATTTCTATTTTAGAGGTGCATTTTTATAATTTTCAATCACGTAATTTTTTATCAATGAAGTCAATAGGTGCCCCTATTGCATTAAAACTACCAAACAATTTTGGAGGAATCACATTCTAGGAAAAAAGTCTTAATGAAATGTCTTGATGAAATCAAACACTACTAAGAATAGAGTATTACACATGGTGTCATTCAAGGCATGAAATCCTTGTGCTATTACATCATTCTACACAAAAGATTTTTTCTTCAACAAGGAGGTTAATGAGGCTGCAATTCACCCATAATTCCACACATGCTTCATGTAGTAGATAGTAATTCCTAGGAAAGAACGTAATATTTTGAGAGTCTTAGGTCATGGCCAATATTTTGTTGCCTCGATTTTCTTGGGATACACTTGTGTGCTTGTCCTACTGACTATGTGAACCAAGTATTCGACTTCAGAAGCCCCAAAGTGCATTTGGAATGTTCTAACATAAATTTTTTATCCTAAAGTAGTGGTAGGTATTTATCAACATGCTCAACATGTGCCTCCCATGTCTTTGATATAAATTAAAATATCATCAAAGAAGACAAGAAAAAAGTTGCACAAAAAAAATGAAAATTCTTGTTCTTGAGGATCTGAAAAGTGGATGGGGCATTACAATGACTAAAATTATTCACAAAAAAACTAACAGTGTCCTTCATGTTTGTGAACCTCATTTATTTTCATTTGGTGATACCCAGAGTGAAGGTCCATTTTTGTGAATAATTAGGAAACATGAACCTTATCTAAGAGGCCATCAACGACTATGATAGAAAACTTTTCTTTAACCATCAACTTATAAATAACACATGTGTTGATTTCCTTATTTCTTAAATACCAAGATAACCTAGGAAGAGTAGGGGCTAGTACAAAAATACATCACCTCCACCTATAAAAATTCTTGGCTGATACTTTTAATTTCCTTTTTTGTGCAAAGGGATTCCAATAAGGAAACACATTAGGTGGTTTACTAGTTGGAATCAGTGCTATACCATGATCATGCTCACCACCCAAAAGTGGTAATCCATGCGTCGTTTCAAATACCAGATAGCATTTATTCAAAACCAAATGCAAATCAAGTTTAATTTCCCATGGGGAGTTATCCATAGCATGGATTCATCGGGCAAAATTTTTAAGTATCCATACAATTTTTTAAAGAGTAAAACCTTGGAAAATATTACTAATTATTAAAATTCAAACCATAAAATGTTTTTCAATATCTTTATAAAAATATTCAATTTTTTAAGGCTTTGGTATAACTTCTAAAAAAAAATTGGCGATTTTTAGAATAAAATTCTTTTATCTTATAGAATTTAGGTAAATAATTTTATAAAAAAATAAAAATGACAAATCCTTTTTGGAAACATGGAAAATTATCCAATAGATGAAATTTAACTCCTAACATTTTACCTAGATGGCATGGGATTGGGAAATAATGCTTATATGTAACGAACCTCCCATTTTGTCACGACATCAAGCCTCACATAACAAGTGCAATTTTATTTTATTTTATTTTTGTTGTGTGTGTGTGTGTGTGTAGGAAGGTAAAAATGACATTATCAACAACGCAACATGACGACCTAACATAGGAGCACATCAATCACCTAGAAGCAATGTACGACAATCAACCAACAAAGAATAAGAATGACTATCGGCCTGTCCTACCCTACAATGGTTAGGACCTCCAGGACACATAATCAACGCTCAAGCACAGGTTCCCATCGATTTTGACCATTTAAGGTCTCAAGGCTGGCGACTGTTCTGAGGAACAAAAAGGTGTCTACATCTCACCCGACACAAGCAGACCAAGCCTATTAATCTAAGGACAATCATCCTAGCAACCCCATGCACCCAAAACAATTACACAAGTAACTAGAATCTCTTACAGTGAGAAAACCAAGCACATTAAATGATTATAAGACCAAGTACGACCATTAATTAGAATGAACATCAACACCCTCAATGGGAAGCGCAAGCTAAAAACGACTTCGCCAATATCCTGATCAATCGTCGAGTCAAGCTAGCCAATAATTACAGTTTGTTTTAATCATCTATTACGAGCCCAAATTAGCATGTCTAAAATACAAATATCATCAAGGTGCAATCTAAATTAGCCTTAAAACAAATTCATTGCGCAATTTTAAATTACAAAGTGTCATCAAGGTACCATCTAATTCAACATTTAATGGACATTACTAAACAAGTCTGAACTTTGACTGGATTAATAATTAACAATATAATTAATCATTAAATTTAATCTAACTAGCTTGTCTAAATTATAAACTAGTCATTCATCAACAATCAATTAGACATTAGATACAACCAATAGCAAGTTTAAATACTTGTCCATCATCACAATCTATTGACTAATATAATTTAATCCATACTAGAGCCCTAGACTACAATTGTCGTCTAAATCAACACTAAAGAAAATCAATGGATCTGAATGCACCCAAATTTAGCAAGCTAAGATAAGTCAACGCTAACGCTATAAGTATTGTTACCTACTAGTTTAACAAGCTTGATCAGTATTAAAACATAAACTATAAAAACAATCCAAATGGACTAGCCTAGATAACTAATACTAAACTAAATCGTCAAGTCTAGCCTATATGGTTCTAGAGGTTGACGAATTAAGTAAGAGTTGTCTAGTCCTAAAAAGGGTTGTTCTGTCAAATTAAAGTTGTTCTAAACATTTAATGCTACCCGAATGGCTATTTTCTAGTCAATTGAAAAAAAGGGGCTACCATTAAAATAATCTTATTGACAAGATGTGGTTACAGTCAGTGATAAATCATAACAGTCAATAATTATTCCATTGTCAAAGGATGTAACACGAGGAGGGGGAGGTAAGGAATTCAACACTGGCCATCATTAAAGGAACGCATTCGAGGAGAATGCCAAAAGGTTAATCATTCAAGCTGGCAACTCAGCTAGCCACCAAACATAGCCAGATAATTACAATCTGAAATACCCTGATAATCTCCACCGCATAACTATGGATTTACCACTGTTCAATATCACAACAGAATTACATATTTATTATTGTAGACCAGATCTGATTAATTAATTAATATCTGAGACAGTATTTAAATGATAATGTACATAAAGTGAAAAACGCAGGCCACGAGTGAATAAAGGAACGCCAGGCAATAAGCTAAAATCGTGGTCTACACAACAACTTAGCCACAATTCAAATGGAAAAATCAAGGGCGTTTACAGCAGGCTCAGGAAACTGAGTAAATAGCCAAATTGTCGACATTCCAACAACTCAGACAATAGATTTAAGGCAAAAACATGGGAATTATCAACCACTTTAGTCAAACAATTAAATACATAAAAAAAATTGCAGTCCTCCCAGGTATGACACGCAGGGTTCCTGATATCGTTGCTGGTCATCACAAAGGAATCACAGTTGCAGTAAGAGCCCTGAAAAATTGAAAGATATACACCAGGATGAACAATAATACTTCCTTGCTTTGGTTCCATAAGAGCGTGCAACAAGATTAAAACAGAAATGGATCAACAATCTGGCAACCGTAGCTCAGGATTTGGATCCTTGCAAGGTGGTGCCTCCCTATGATTGGGGTTATACGGGCCCTTCCTAGAATTGAAAATGTGTTTCATATGCACGGAATCACCACTGCTTTTACCCCTTTAGCTAATGAGTGGGAACAAGCTGGAGTTTATACCAGTTGTCATGACAACTAGCCTTGCTTTTGACCATGGAAGGTACCAGTTGCTTAGTCAATTCGAAATGGGGCTACGGATAAATGAATTGTTTTTTGCAACTGGTCAAATTCTAGCTCAGATACGGGAGGCTGTGTTGGAGCATCCTAAACTGCACAAGGGAAAAACAGAGTGTTGATTCTCATCATCAAGATATAGGATTCTCCTCTGACTGTCAGCTATACATAAATATCTTTGGTCCACTATAAGTACAGATTGTTGCCCCCAAACAAAACTAACATCCGTGGAGTTTAATGTATAAAGAATGCATAACCATAACTATAATACCACAGTAACAACTACTAAACCTTCTCGATGTCTTAACAATGAAATGGCGGTCAATTTGATAGGGATAATACAACATATTCAAATAAAAAGAGGGCATTGTCACACACTCTGTCAAAATCACTGTGAAAAAAAAAACATACAACTCAGTCCAAGTAAATTATAATCTGCCATTGACTAGGAAAATGCGTGCTAAATTCTTCCTAAAAAGATATTAAGATATGGAGATAAAACCATAGTCCAGAGGTGTAAAACATGAGGTAAGATTACAGGGTAAATGGCAGACCAGGTACACAAACCACAGAGTAAATCCATTGGGATAAACATTAAAAATGCAAACGTCAACCATAAAAAGGACAGAGGTTAACAAACACTTCGTCATCAACCATTAAATGGTAGGGGTAATTAATGCATCAAGGTGAAAATCGACAATCATCCAAGGACAACAACAGAGTGGACAGCTAACAGGCACATCCTTCGCTCATCATCCTTGCACAGAAAAGCAGGGCGTTGAGATCCATAGTTCTTTTAATGCTAAGGCAACGACCGTAGATCAGGCTCCTGGGTGACTGCTTAGGCAAGGACTGGCAAGCTAGGGATTAAAGCTAAGCAACCACGAAGGACACAATCAATCATAGCCAGGTGGTCAAGACAGGCGGGGAGACAAAGGCCATCTAGGTTCATTCCTCTATCATCAACCATGCGACGTGCCCTTCAGGATGCACTATGTGCTTCAAGGGTGCCACTTGCCTCATTTCTTCCCTTGCACGATGTGCCCTTCAGGACACACTACGTGCTCCAAGGGTGACACTTTCCACTCTCCATTTTTCTTGCACAACGTGCCCTTCAGGATGCACCACGTGCTCCAAGGGTGCAACTCGCCTCTTGACTGACTTGGTAGACATCAATAACCCCTGGAGTCAATACTCCACTAGGTGAACTTGTGGGAGACTAAGGGCCTTTAAGGAATAAGACCCATGCCTTATTACATGCCCCTTAGAATCATTGTAAGTGACTGTTGCAATCTTCCCTCACGACATTGTGGGTCCTCTCGAACTAGGTAATCGTTAACCTATAGTTCGAGCCACGATGGGAGTGCTAGTAGGCTATGGTAGGGATATTGTCCACACCTCTCCCTCAACATCTTTGGTAGTCATGCGTGACCCCTTTACTCCATATGTGAGTCTGATCGACAAGCTATCATCAGCCTACATCATCAACAAATCATGTCAGAATATATCCATATCATATCATCTAATCAGATGCACTATTATCACAGTAAAACAATCCAACCCCAATGGTATACTCCCTGACTCGATCCAGAGTCCAAGGGGTTCCATCGATGACTCTTCATCCTCGAGGTCCAAAATCATACACACTTAGTAAAACCGAGTCAATAGTACATGTCTAGATAAAAGCGGTAAAACAACATGTCATCAACCTATACGCCTCATAATCAAAATCAAAAGTTTTAATAGCATAATAATCCAGATCACATGTGAGCAAGTGTCCTCAAAGAATAAGTTCACTCAGTGTGCCAGAGCGGGATGTTACATACACCCCCTCTTGGTATAAACTTCATATCAAAGTTTCATAGTATATATGCCGAAATAAAGTGTATCACAGTATCATATGTCTATCTATCAAACAAAAATGGAAACTGCTGGTGCATATCATATGCGTCCTCCCAGGTCGCCAAGTGCGAACTATAATTGTCCCACTGGACCTTGACCTGATCTACGTTAGACGTCATAGCTGTCAAACGTGATGATCCAAGATGTGGATCGGATCAGACGTGAGTGTTCCCTCGTATGATACCTGCAAGGAACTCATGTCAATAACATGTGTAGGATCACTAATATAATGTCTCAAAACAGATATATGAAAAACATCATGCATACGCCTCAAAGAATTAGGCAAGGCTAGTCGATAGGTCACGGGCCCCTTTCTCTTCATAATCTTGAAAGGTCCCATGAACCTAGCAGAGAGTTTATCTCCCTTCCCAAACTTGATCGAACTCTTATGCGGTTTAACCCACAAGAAGACTCGATCATTGACCTCGTAACTACGGTCGACATGGTGCGCATCGACATAACTCTTCTGTCGATCCTGTGCTTCTTTAATTCTTTGTCTTATTGTTTGCATTTGCTCTTCCATTTCTTGGATTGCTTCTGGTCCTACCAGTACCATATCCTCAAGCCGATCCCAACTCAAAGGCGTCTGACATGGTTTGCCGTAAAGAAACTCCAAAGGCTCCATCTTAATGGTGCTCTGGTAACTGTTGTTGTAAGTGAACTCCACTAGTGGCAATAATTCTTCCCAACGCTTTTGTTGGTCCATCACGTACATGCGCAACATGTCATCCAAGGTTTGGTTCGTTCGTTTGGTCTTCCTGTCATTCTTTGGGTGATATGCAGTACTAAAGTTAAGTTGGGTCCCCAAGGCCTCTTGGAAACTTGTCCAAAATCGTCCAATAAGCATTGATCCTCAATCGGATATAATCCTCTTAGGCATGCCATGCAGCCTCACAATCTCACTGATGAAAACTCTAGCTATGTTAGGTGCTTGATACGTCGTACGCACATGAATAAAGTGAACACTCTTCATCAGAGTGTCTACTACTACGAAAATCGAGTCATGTCTCCTTGATGTCAGTGGCAATCCAACAATAAAATCTATCGAAATAACCTCCCATTTTGATTCCGGAATAGCGTGTGGTTGTAGTAATCCTGCTGGGTGTCTATGTTCAGCCTTTACCTGCTGACATGCTAGACATCTGGCCACACAGTTGACTATGTCTGCCTTCATTCCCTTCTATACGAATAATGGTTTAAGGTCTTTCCTCATCATCGTGACTCCCAGGTGAGCCATGTAAACTGCTCGATGAGCCTCGCTCAGGATCAACATCCTCAACTGGTCATTCGGTGGTACGTAGATTCAATTTTTAAACCTCAATAAACCATTGCTATCAAATGAAAATCCCTCAAATCATGGTACCATCATTGTGTTTTGTCCAATAAAATCCTCGACCTCTTTGTACCAGTCATCGTCACGCTGTAAAGTTAGAATATTTTCACATAGATTCGTCTGAAGAGGCAACACCGAAAAGATGCGCGGTCTCCGACTCAATGTGTCTGCCACTCAATTCATGGTGCCTTTTATGTAAATAATCTCGAAGTCGTACTCGCTAAGCAATTCCAACCAACGTCGTTGTCACGTGTTCAGGTCGCTTTGCGTAAATATGTGTTGTAGTCCACAGTGGTCAGTCTTTAGCTCAAAATTTTGTCCAACAAGGTAGTGTCTCCAAACCTTCAAGGCATATATGATGGCTAACAACTCCAAATCGTGCATCACGTAGTTCTCCTCATGCCTTCTCAGTTTCCTTGAAATGTAAGCGATCACTCATTCGTCTTGCATCAATACCCCGCCTAAGCCTTCCTTGGATGCGTCAGTGCATACCAGGAAGTTCGTGTCCATGTCAAGGACCTTTATTATCGGTGCTATTGTCAACAATTCCTTGAGCCTCCAAAATGCTTCCATGCATTTCTCGGTCCAAACAAACTTCTTGTTCTTCTTCTGCAACTCTGTGATCGGACTTGCTATCTTTGAAAATCCCTCAACGAACCACCGATAGTATCCTGCTAAACCCATGAAGCTACGCACATCTGGGACATTCGTCAGCACAGGCCATTCCATAATAGCCTCAACATTGGCTATATCCATGGCGATGCCTTCATCGGAGATGACATGCTCTAAGTAGTGAATCTTCGATTGATAAAAAGAGCATTTGGACAACTTCCCATACAATTTGTGCTCTCGGAGACACTATAGTACCAAGCACAAGTGCTCGTCAAGCTCCTCCGTCATCCGAGAGTAGATCAAAATATCGTCAATGAATACTTGGACGAACTTGTCCAAGTACTCACGGAACACCCCGTTCATCAAACTCATAAATACCCCTGGGGCGTTTGTTAGTCCAAACGGTAAAATAGTAAAATCATAATGTCCAAACCTCATCTTAAAGGCGGTCTTAGGGATTTCATCTTTCTTAATCCATAACTGGTGGTATCCTGATCGCAAGTCGATCTTTGAGAACACCGTTGTGCCTTTCATTTGATCGAATATATCATCAATTCTCGGCAACGGATACTAATTCTTGATCGTGGCCTTGTTAAATTGACGGTAGTCAATGGAGATCCTCCACGACCCATCCTTCTTTTGTATGAAAATAACAGGTGCACCCCATGGTGACACGCTTGGATGTATCAATCCCAGGTCCAACAACTCCTTCAGTTGCATTTTCAATTCTTGTAACTTCGGGGTCAACATCCGATAAGGCGTTCTTGCTATTGGTTCAATCCCCGGTTTTAGGTCTATGGAAAACTCTAATTCCCTCTCTGGCAACATACCAGGTAACTCCTTCGGAAACACATCCACAAACTCTCTCACCACCGGAAGGTGTTCTAGACCTTCCAGTACTCCCTTCTTGTTTAACGCAAGGATTGTATAAAGCTTGCACCCCTTGCGCATGCTGTTCTGAAGTTGCAAGGAAGAGATGAACCTCAGGGAAACCCCCTGGTTCCAGACTACAATCACACATATCTATCCCTCTTCAACGACCAATCTCAACGATTTCATCTTACTGTTAAGTATCGCCTCATGCACTTCCAACCAGTCCATACCAATCACGACATCATAAGATCCTAGGTTCATGACATACAGGTTGGCCCTTGTGACAAACTCTACCAGGTTAAGGACACAGCCTGTAACCTTACCTCCTACCTTTTGTTTGGCTCCCAAAGCCATCTATACGAAGCTAAACTCGTCCTGATCGACTGCCTTTACCTTAATCCTTTTTAGCGTTGCACCAGAAATGAAACTCTCGGTAGCACCGGGATCTATCAAAATACTAAGGGTCTGGTCAGCGATGGTACTTGTTGTCTCGAGCACAATCGACTGGTGCTTTTCCTGGTCGTTATTCACTGCTGCATGAATCCGATGAGCCTTGCCCATATCTCCCACGGTAGTGGATCTAGCTGATCCAGATTCTCTGGTCCTTTCCACAGGGAAGTCGCACTAGTAGTGTGGCTCCCCACATGTCCGACACCCCTTCTTCGGCCTAGTAGTCCTGGTACCCAAAGTAGAAGATGTCGGCCCATCGGCCTAGAATCCTAATCTATTCTGCTGAACAAGACTAAACTGTTGCTACTATGGTCGACTCTGTTGTTGATGCTATGGTCCCTAATAAGGTGTCCGTTGCTGAGGCATCGGTCACCGAGGTGTAGTGAAAGTGGGTCCCCTCTAGAAGCCATAATATCCCAGCGTATGTCTGGCTGGTGTCTGATGCTGCTATGCTCCAGATGACACCTGCCTTGCTGGTCTCGCTGGAGTCCTAGTCTGACCCCCACTAATAAGCTCCTCCTCTGCTATGAGGGCCTTCTGGACGGAATTGTGCAAGGTTTGAGGCATCAAAATCCTTACCTTTGCACGTATGCTACCGTTAAGGCCGAACACGAACCTGTTGACCTTAAGTTTCTCAGTGTTAAGGTGTGGAGCATATCGGAGCAGCTCCATAAAACGGGCCTTGTACTCTGGCACCGTACGACCGCCCTGTCATAAGGAGTTGAACTCATTGAGCTGACGCTCAATGAATTCCTTTTAAAGGTACCTCTCTCGAAACCATTCCTCGAACAGCTCCCATTACATGTCTTCGACAACCACGTTCAACTACGGTAGGAGTGTCTTCCACCATAGAAGAGCGCTCCCCTTCAGTTGAAAGACCGCCATGTGGACCTTGATGTTGGAGGTATAATCGCGAAGTGAAAATCACATCGCCATGTTCTCCAACCATGCCTTGGCGGCTGCAATGTCCGGGGCACCAAAGAACTCAAAAAATTTAACCTTCTTGAGTTCACGGTGAATGCTACTAGTACCGACCGGAGCGCACGGTGGAACCTTAGTGGGTGGCAGCTCCCTGGCCTCATCTCTATCCAAACGGCTAATCACTGCCTCGGACATGCACTGAAAATATCTCATCATTCCGACTACATCACCAACTGCTATCTGCTCCTGTCCAAGCACCTGCTCATCTCCCTGGGGGTTAGACCCCTCAGGCATGGATGCTACTGGAGGCGTCGCGCCTCCTCCCCTAGCACCCCGTCGTTTGCCTCCACGGTGTCCTCTAACCATGATTACCTGCATGCACACAAGTCAAATCAATTAGCGACATTATAATCAAATCAGGTCAACGGAATTCGTAGCGATCCCAAGTCGCAGGTTGAACCCTGCTCTGATACCATATGTAACGATACCATATGTAACGAACCTCCCGTTTCGTCACAACATCAAGCCTCACATAACAAGTGCAATTATTTTTTGTGGGTGTGTGTAGGAAGGTAAAAATGACATTATCAACAACGCAACACGACGACAAACACCACGCAAGCAACTCACGCAACAACAACATGACGACCTAACATAGGAGAACATCAATCACCTGGAAGCAATGTACGACAATCAACCGACGAAGAATAAGAATGAGTACCCGCCTGTCCTACCCTGCAATGGTTAGGACCTCCAGGACACATGAGCAATGCTCAAGCCCAAGTTCCCATCAATTTTGACCATTTAAGGTCTCAAGCCTGGCAACTGTTATGAAGAACAAGGAGGTGTCTACATCTTGCCTGAGACAACCACACCAATCCTACTAATCTAAGGACAATCATCCTAACAACCCCACGCACCCAAAACAATTACACAAGTAACTAGAATCTCTTACAGTGAGCAAACCAAGCACATTAAATGATTATAAAACCAAGTACGAACATTAATTAGAATGAACATCAACACCCTCAATGGGAAACACAAGCTAAAAATGACTTCGCCAATATCCCGATCAATCGTCGAGTCAAGCTAGCCAATAATTACAGTCTGTTTTAATCATTTATTAGAAGCCCAACTTAGCATGTCTAAAATACAAATATCATCAAGGTGCAATCTAAATTAGCCTTAAAGCAAATTCATTGCACAATTTTAAATTACAAAGTGTCATCAAGGTACCATCTAATTCAACAGTTAATGGACATTACTAAACAAGTCTGAACTTCGACTGGATTAATAATTAACAATATAATTAATCATTAAATTTAATTTAACTAGCTTGTCTAAATTATAAACTAGCCATTCATCAACAATCAATTAGACATTAGATACAACCAATAGCAAGTTTAAATACTTGTCCGTCATCACAATCTATTGACTAATCTAATTTAATCCATATTAGAGCCCTAGACTATAATTACCATCTAAATCAACACTAAAGAAAATCAATGGATCTGAATGCACCCCAATTTAGCAAGCTAAGATAAGTCAATGCTAATGCTATAAGTATTGTTACCTACTAGTTTAACAATCTTGGTCAGTATTAAAACATAAACTATAAAAACAATCCAAATGGACTAGCCTAGATAACTAAAACTAAACTAAATCGTCAAGTCTAGCCTATATGTTTCTAGAGGTTTCCGAATTAAGTAAGGGTTGTCTAGTCCTAAAAAGGGTTGTTCTGTCAAATTAAAGTTGTTCTAAACATTTAATGCTACCTGAATGGCTATTTTCTAGTCAATTGAAAAAAAAGGGGCTACCATTAAAATAATCTTACTGGCAAGATGTGGTTACAGTTAGTGATAAATCATAACAGTCAAGAATTATTCCATTGTCAAAGGATGTAACACAAGGAGGGGGAGGCAAGGCATTCAACGTTGGCCATCATTAAAGGAACACATCCGAGGAGAACGCTGAAAGGTTAATCATTCAAGCTGGGAACTTAGCTAGCCACCAAACACATCCAAATAATTACAATCTGAAATACCCTGATAATCTCCACTGTATAACTGTGGATTTACCACTGTTCAATACCACAATAGAATTACATATTTATTATCGTAGACCAGATCTGATTAATTAATTAATATCTGAGACAGTATTTAAATGATAATGTACATAAAGTGAAAAATGTAGGCCACGAGTGAATAAAGGAACGCCAGACAATAAGCTAAAATCATGGTCTACACAACAACTTAGCCACAATTCAAATGGAAAAATCAAGGGTGTTTACAGCAGGCTCAGACAACCGAGTAAATAGCCAAATTGTCGGCATTCCAGCAACTCAGACAATAGCTTTACGACAAAAATGTGGGCTTTATCAGCCACTTCAGTCAAACAATTAAATACATAAAAAATTTGCAGTCCTCCTAGGTATGAGGCACAGGGTTCCTGATATTGTTGCTGGTCATCACAAAGGAATCGCAGTTGTAGTAAGAGCCCTAAAAATTGAAAGATATACACTAGGATGAACAATAATACTTCCTTAATTCGGTTCCATAAGAGCGTGTAGCAGGATTAAAATAGAAATGGATCAATGTTCTGGCAACCGGAGCTCAGGATTTGGATCCTTGCAAGGTGGTGCCTCCCTACGATTGGGGTTATACGTGCCCTTCCCAAAATTGAAAATGTGTTTCATACGTACTAACTCACCACTACTTTTACCCCCTTAGCTAATGAGTGGGAATAATCTGGAGTTTATACTGATTGTCATGACAAGTAGCCTTGCTTTTGGCCGTGGAAGATACCAATTGCTTAATCAATTCAAAATGGGGCTACAGATAAATGATTTTTTTTTTGCAACCGGTCAAATTCGAGCTCAGATACAGGAGGCTATGTCAGAGCATCCTAAACTACACAAGGGAAGAATAGTGCACTGATTCTCATCATCAAAATATAGGATTCTCCTCTGACTGTCAGCTATACATAAATATCTTTGGTCCACTATAAGTATAGATCGCTTCCCCCAAACCAAGCTAACATCCATGGAGTTTAATGTATAAAGAATACATAACCATAACTATAATACCACAGTAACAACTAATAAACCTTCTCGATGTCTTAACAATGAAATGGCGGTCGAGTTGACAGGGATAATACAATAGAGTCAAATATAAAGAGGGCATTGTCACACACTCTGTCGAAATAACTGTGAAAAAAAAAACATACAACTCAGTCCAAGTAAATTATAATCTGTCATTGAGTGGGAAAATGTGTGCTAAATTCGTCCTAAAAAGATATTAAGATATTTAGATAAAACCACAGTCCAGAGATGTAAAAGACGAGGTAAGATCGCAGGGTAAATGGCATACCAGGTACACAAACCACACAGTAAATTCGTCGGGATAAACATTAAAAATGCAAACGTTAATCACAAAAAGGATATAGGTTAACAAACACTTCATCATCAACCATTAAATGGCAGGGGTAATTAATGCATCAAGGTGCAAATCGACAATCAGCCAAGGGCAACAACAGAGTGGATAACTAATAGGAGCATCCTTCGCTCATCATCCTTGCACAGAAAAGCAGGGCATTGAGATCCATAGGTCTTTTAACTCTAAGGTGATGACCATAGATCAGGCTCCTGGCCGACTACTCAAGCAAGGACTGGCGAGCTAGGGACAAAAGCTAAGCAACCACGAAGGACAGAACCAATCACAGCCAGGTGGTCAATATAGGCATGAAGATGAATTCCATCTAGGTTCGTTCCTCTATCATCAACCATGCGACATGCCATTCAGGACACACTAGGTGCTCCAAGGGTGCCACTCGCCTCATCTGTTCCCTTGCGCGATGCGCCCTTCAGGATGCACTACGTGCTCCAAGGGTGCCACTCGCCACTCTCCATTTTTCTTGCACAATGTGCCCTTCAGGATGCACCACATGCTCCAAGGGTTCCACTCGCCTCTTGAATGACTTGGTAGACATCAATAACCCCTGGAGTCAATACTCCACTAGGTGAACATGTGGGAGACTAAGGGCCTCTAAGGAATAAGGCCCCTGCCTTATTGCGTGCACCTTAGAATCATCGTGAGTGACTGTCACAGTCTGCCCTCACGGCATCATGGGTCCTCTCAAACTAGGTAATCGTTAACCTACAGTTCGAGCCATGGCGGGAGTGCTAGTAGGCTGTGGCAGGGTTGTTGTCCACACCTCTCCCTCAACATCTCTGGTAGTTGTGCGTGACCCCTTTACTCCATATGTGAGTCTAGTCGGCAAGCTATCATCAGCCTGCATCATCAACAAATCATGTCATAATATATCCATATCATATCATCTAATCAGATGCACTAATATCACAATAAAACAATCCAACCCCAATGGTATACTCCATGACTCAATCTGGAGTCCAAGGGGTTCCATCGATGCCTCTGCATCCTTGAGGTCCAAAATCCTACACACTCAGTAAAACCGAGTCAATAGTACCTATCTAGGTCAAAGCGGTAAAACAACATGTCATCAACCTATACGCCTCATAATCAAAATCAAAAGTTTTAATAGCATAATAATCCGGATCACTTGCAAGGAAGTGTCCTCAAAGAATAAGTTTTCTCAGTGCGCTAGAGGGGGATGCTACATTATATGATATTTCTTCCAAGCCAATTCCATATGATTAAATCTCATAAAATGGAAATTAGATAAAATGTCTTGAAAATTTAATGTTGGTGTAACGACCACTCCCCATAGGGTAAGCTTCTCTTTCAGTTATTTCCCTTCCCTTCCCCAAAGTAAAGTCTCATGTTTTTCTTAGACCCTTTAGGGTAACATCCAAATTTTTTGTTTGAGATATTATTTATCTCATAAGTATGCAATGGGATTTATTGTTTTGTTGATTGGGAGCCTACAATATATGTAAGCTTTTGTTAGCTATGAGAGGAAAATTTGGTTAAATGAGATAGATCTAATGGTGCTTGTGAAGGGTCAAATCAATAATATCCTATTTCTAGGTTAGACTTTGATACATATATAAGAAATATCGGTGGTGCTATATTATCAAAAAAATTGTATTAATCAAATGGTATTTAAGTGTTTTGATATTCCTATGGTGTGAAATTTGGTGTACGAATTCTTATGGATTAGCCACAGTAGGAGTCATTTTTATCAAACTATCTTAGGCATCCATTTGGAGTCATCAACATACAAATAAGTGCACGTATCATCTCTCTTAAACTTGAATTTTTCATTTCACTTTTATAGACTAGCTTCTAACCACATGAGTGTGCAAAAATTAAATTTGATTTATACCTCCTCCCCAACCAACATCATTTGATTATGAATTGTTACATATTTCCTTATTTTTCCTCTTGTTTAAGTGCTTGATAACATACACTTTCAATTTTACATATGAATTTGTATCACTACATCACTATAGGGGTGAATTGGATTGTTCATGTTGAATACAAAATTGAATTTATTACACAATTATTCTCCCTTATTCCAAGACATTTGTTTATTCTTCATTTTCATTTCAAGGACCCACCCTTTTTTTTTATTTGCAACTTTATATCCATCTGTTAACTTTTTTTTTCTTTTCCTTGTAGTATTTTGTGCCTTTTGATTTATGTCATGGCATCTCATTGCTCTTTCAATTTGTCATATTGCACATCATGCCATGCAAAAATATGTAGTGTGGACTATACTCATACTATCCATATACATATCTTGTGGGATATCACTATATAGATTTTGAATCATATAAGTACTTTCCATTCCACACCCCCTTACAAAGATGAAAAAATCCCAGCGCTCATCCTTGAGGTGTCTCACATGTGTTGAATATTTTCATTGAGTGTAGTGTACCTAGGGAGAATAGTGTGTAGTACCTAGGGAGGTACCCAAGGGGGATAATACTATATAGGTGGCCACATAGTGTAAAATCGATAACTATAAGAAGGCTTACTACAAGTTTCTTTCACTAGAAAGTTCCTAGGAGGTTAGATATAATTATATAAAGAAGTAGAAGAAATGTAATGAGATGTATTGTCAAGTATATTTTAATTGTAGCGAGCATTACCTGTGGAGTGATTCCTTCCATAAGGAATAGTTAATGGTGTTTCCCTATCTCAATGGTCTTATCTACAATTATTGTGTTCATTATTTCATTATATATTATGTTAATCTATTATGTTCAAGTTAATTTCAATATTCTGCTTTCAAATCTATTGATTTACACAAGAACTGGTATCAGAGCTCTTTCCTAGGCCAAAAAAGGGAAGTTTTTTTTTCTTTTTTGCAAATTTTTCAAGGGAAAAAGAGAGTAGAAGAATTTAGATTGATTTATAAAACATTATATGTAGAATTTAAAGAATCCAATTGTATATCTGATCTCCTCTAAAATAACATTAGATTTAAAAAAAAAAAGTCCAAATCAGATTATGGGAAGCAGAGTGATTGTTGATTTAAAATAAATTGTTTTAGGGTATTTTTGGTAACAGCTGCATGAATTGCATATCACATATATTTTTGATAAAGTGACTATATTTCAATCAAACTAGTTCCAATAGTTGCAGAGTGGCCATATAATTTCGTAATTGTGGTCATAATAGCCAATCACAAAAGTATCAATAAAGTAATGATCATTTTACATTTTTTTTGTTCACTGGAGAAATCAACAAATAGTCACACACGTACTCGCATGACACATGGTTACTTTATCTGAATACTACCACTATAACCCCATGCATGCCAATGTGGCCCCTCATGTGGCACACAAGTCTAGTCGAGGGTTTCAAACCAATGACATCACATAACACAGTGCCTTAATAGTACACTCCATCACTGACTTTTCTACACCCTGGGGGAAATGACCATTTTACATTAGTTTCATTAAAAATCAAGTTATTTTTATAAACCCTATATTTTTTTGAAGGTTTTATTCAAAGAAAGATGTTTTTTCCAGGAAAATATTATGGCCCTAGTATTGAAGAATACATAAAATGGATAAAATATAAATATCCTTTATTTTGGAGACAATCTCTATCCATTAATTTAAGTCATGATGATTTCATATGGTATGGAATTAAATATGAAGAGATAAATTAATTTTCAGTTGAATCCTATGAAAAAATATACTTAGATAGATGGTTTCATGCCAATACGAATGATAAAGGGGCCACTAATGGTTTGTTTTCATCCATAAAATTCCTATTACAGGTTCATCGATGTATTCAACAACATAAGGTCTTTATTTCTATTAAACTTAGTTGCAATCATAATTTCATAAATGTTCACTTGGATAAAATATTGCAAGTTTCTATAAATCATGTTCAAATCACACAAGTTGAGGGAGAGAATGTTCAAAATTTTAAATATTTGAAGAGTATTAGGATGGATGGATGCATTCTAACTTTCATGCCATAGATATGAATGATATGGATATTATTCTTGGATATCATTGGATAGAATCAATTGGTATAGTTAATATTAATGTGAAAAATACATTTATGAAGATTTGGTACAAGAAAAATAAAATCACACTGGAGGATATGTCTATTATTAAACAAGAAGGGAACAAGGGGACACCTGAAGAAGTATTTATAGGGAAAATAATTGTAGTACCTACTAGGACATCAAATGAAAATAATGAGGTTGAATTAGAAGAATAATCTACATAAGAACATGAAGAAAAGATATGACAAGCACATAAAAAGGAAGAAAATTTCAAGGAGCTAAATGACTCAAAGTAACTCCATGTTGAAGAGTCCAGGCAATAAGAAATGAGAGTTAAGGAAGGGTGTGAGGATAAACAAACTTATTACATGAACCACCATGGAACCAAAAAGGAAACAATATGGGAGATACATGTAGGACTAACACAAATGCATGGAGATATCAAAATAACATAGAAAGGAGCATCTAGAATATAGACAAAGGTGGAGAGGAAGTATTTGGACCCCATGTTCACATTTCCCTAGGATGGATGGATTCTCATACTTCGTAATAGTTGACTACATTTCCTAGCATATCATACTGTATGGATTTCTCCCATGTTTCAAGAATGAAACATGAAAAGGGGGATGGAATGAAGTGTACCTAAGGAGGTAGCTAAGGGGAATAATAACATATAGGTGGGCACATAGTGTGAAAGAAATAATTTTAAAAATGATTTCTAGAAGGTTCCTCGAAGGTTAGATAAAATTATATAAAGAAGCAGAATCAATGTCATAAGAGTCACAATTATTGTCATTGATATCAAAGTATTAATGATGTCATTAATTTCATATTATAGCATTACAATACACAGAACATTTCCAATATTGATTTATATATCGATATACAAGTATCTTAAAAAAGGGGTGCATGTGAAAAATTAAAAAGTGAAATGGTGGTTTCAAACCCATGGGTTTGTGGTATTTTCCCATGGTTTGGGGTATTTTCCCATGCTATTTGGGATATTTTACCATGGTATCTGGAATTAATTATTTAATAAATGGACATGTCCCTTCATGAAGGGTTATGAAAAAGTATAAAATAGAAAGCCTTGAGAGAAAGTGAGTGTGAAAAATGGATTAGCAAAGATTCAATTGTGAAATCAGCTTTTGGTCATCTTAGCATTTTCACGATAACATTTTTTCTAGGATGTTTCAGACCCTTATATTTTTTAGAGATGGAGGAAATATCTTGGTGTACATGTGGTAAAAATTTCAAATGTGGGTTCTCTATACATTCAGAGATATGCCCTGTGGAAGTTAGGGTTCTTGAATGCTCCTAAAATCAATTTCAAACAAGCCATCTTGGAACTTTCACTATAAATTATTTTCTATGATGTTTCAGACCCTAAAAATTTTCAAAGAAGGAGGAGAGATATTGGTGTATATATAGTAAAACCTCCATATTTTGGTTCACTATAATTTCAGAGATATTCCTTGTAAAATTTAGGGTTCCTAAACGCTCCTGGAATTAGTTTCACAGAGGTCATCTTAGCACTATTTTTATAACTTATTTTTTTTTATGTCTCATAACCTTGTAGGGATAGAGGAGAGATATTGGTGTACATGTGGTATTCCCTATTGAACCCAAGAAATAACTCATTTTTTCATTACTTTTTTCTATTATCCTATCTACCACAGACCTAATTACCTAGCATTTCCACACTCCATTATACCATTTCTACCATTTCTTTGCATACAATCATGATTTGAGGTTATAAATGATTTAATCAGGTAAAAGTCCATTTCTTTCTATATTTTCATTTATTCTTTTTGTAAAGATAGTCTAAAAAATGATAAGCTATAGAAGTAATACTATTCTGCAGCCAGTTTCTAATAGTGCGGCCAATTTGTAGGTTCATACTGTTGTAGGAACAAAGGAGTAGAAATACAAGAGGGATTAGGTGACAAATTGCATCCGACAACTTTTCCACCTATCAAAGCTAATCCAATGAATTCCAAGTCAGCAATGGAGTGAAGTCAAAGATCATGGCCAATGCAGGAGACAAAGTTTAACAGGGAATGGGTTTAATGGTGAATTTAGTTTAATGAAATCAATTAGATATGATATCGATATGACATTGAGAAATTCATGCATGAAACCATGAATTTCTCAAATGTGTATGAAACATCTTCTTTTCCATTTCTAAAAATACGAATGTAATCATTATGTTTTGGATTCATATCAAAGGTTCAATGATTCCTTTTTTGTATAAATACTCGAGGTTTTTAACACTGAAACTACACTAGATATTATGGAATTGAGACATTCTAGGACTCAATATAATTCTTATTGTTGATTCCAATATTTTCTATGTGTATATTTTTCAAATGAATTCATAGTTTTTATTTAAAATTTGATAGTTTTATCATATAAAATTAGTCTATTAGCATGGAACCAAACTAGGAGGGCCCCCTGTGTGAGGCTACATTGCTTCATTTATTTTCTGCAATAATTTAGATTTGATTTTATACTTCAAAATTTTTCATTTTGGTGCGAAGACACAAATATTGGTTGTTCAGATAAATCATTTGAATGATAAATTACATGTTTCAGATTGCAAGCTTCATCAGTTAAAGACTGAAATAGGAAATTCCCTTGTTATTCATTCATTTTTATATCAGATGGATTATTACATGTTCAGAACTAAATCTATGTAAATATTTTTAATTACTATGATTGTCTAGATTTTCTAATTATAGTGTTTTCTCACAGTTAACATTTGTTTCTAAAACCAGTTTTTAATAGAAGAAAAATAACTATATTCCTACATAGTGTGACTAGCGAAGAAAATCGTCGCAACTGAGACAATGTAGAGATATCGTTGCACGAGCGACATGTTAGAGATATATTCACAAGAGCGATAATAAAGGGAGGTCTTCGCACGCCTGACAATATAGGCATATTGTTACAAGATCGACAAGATGAAGAAATTTTGTGACGAATCATCTATTGAAGGGATCGTCGCAAGAGCGACGAGAACAGGGTATCTTGCGACGAAATTTATATGCAAATTGTCATAATTTGTATAGCAGTTTCATCGCAACATTTCTTAAATTCGTCCCTCTTGCGACGACATATATTTATTTAAAAAAAAATGATTTTTGAGCAAAAAAAATAAAATTTGATTTTTGACCAAAAAAAATGAAATTTGATTTTTGAGCCAATTATAAAAGGATTTTTGAGAAAAACAAATTCCCAAACATCTATAACATTCATTAATTAAAATTCAGGAATAAAACAAAAGTACAATATTGAACTACAATATACCCTAAAGAAATTGAGTACCTTGACGATTTCTATTATATTCCAACCTCCATAGGTGAGGTGTCATTCTTTGTGGTTTTAAACCAGTCTCTTCTTTCCCATTGAAAATATGTTTTTCAGTAGTACAATACCTATGGTTCTTAGGGAGGAGGTGCTTATACTCATCAAACACCACCTTTCCTAAAAAATTTGAATGATGATACTTCATCTTAGGGCCACAAACTGGACATGCAAATTTACCCTTTGTTTGAAGACCTGCAATAAATGGATTAATGTCAATTATACGATGAGATTATTTAAAAATTAAACATGCACCATAATAACATTAAAAAATTGTATAGTATTAAAGAGCAATATTAGAATGCTACATACCAAAAAAATGTGTTAGTCCAGGGGCATCATGAATTTTCCATAAAAGTATTCCATGGAATTTAAATTTCTTCTCCTCGATTGGTTTACATATGTCATACATTGTGATGCCAGCCCATAAATTTAGTAGCTAGTCGATAAGAGGATCGATATATACATTCATATCTTTAACCTTCTACTTACCTAATTGTTTGAAATTACACATAATTACTATAGGAATGATATCATGTAATATATATAAGTAAATAAATAAGCAAAATATATTATGCAAAAACTGAAACAAATGAAAATGTTACATTCAAAAAATTAATGTAACCAAATACCTAGACCAATCATTGTCAACATTATGTGCTCCCTCTTTATTGACATCCAAGGAGGAATGTTAGTGTTCATAAAAAAAATAGTCCACACTGAATAAATAGACCTAATCTCTCTGGATGGATTAACACCGTCAACTGCCAATGAAAGCCTAACATTACAAGGTTCATCTTTGAAATCTTCCCATTTTTCCTCAATTTCCCTAAATGCAGAACCATCGGTAGGCATTCAAAAAAAACAATCTCCACTTTGGTTACATGCATGGTAATCCATAAATTGTGTTATGCTTTCACACTTGAAAAATCGTTGCAAATGAGGAATTATGGGAATATGATAAAGAACCTTTCGAGGAACCCTTTTTGTTGCTTGATTGGTTCGATATCTACTGATAAGACATTGCAGACATTTTGTTTTTGAAGAATGTTGTCCATAATATATAATATGATCATTAGGACATGCATCTATAGTTTGATAATACATTCCGATGTCTTTCATAATGGCATGCAAATCTCGATATGTGCGAGGTAAAATATTTGACGATGGTAACACAAATTCACCTAACAATCTACAACATAACAAATAACTAGTTAATGTAAAGAATATTAATCATAAAAATTGCATTCTTATTTTACACATTAATTAACACTAAAAACAAATAGAAAAATATCAACATTTATGTATAATATGAGATAAAACATATTACATACCTTAGGATATGTGTCATACAAGTGTTCGACAAATTATTCATAACCTTTAATTTCACTAGCAACAATGTAGCGGAGAGAATATTTGCTCTTGATCCTTCATAAAGTAGTTTATTTGCCTTTTATAATAGAGGTTCATCATAAATACCAACACTGTCCCCATCCTCATCTGAATGCGAAAACAAATCTTGGATCATTTGATTTTTCCCATCATCTTCTTCCATGGGATCATTAACTTGATTTGTCCCATTATCTTCTTCCATGAGATCCTCATTTGCTTGGTCATGATGTTCCTCATATTGTACAACATAATTTCTACCACTACTACATATGGGCAGATTATTCCATGTAATTTTTCCACGCTTCCACGAGTTTCATTTTTTTTTTAAACATGGTGGGATTTTCGTTGTTATTGCCACGAAAGTTCGTCACAATATCCACGAAAATCTTATTTTAATCTAGTCGGTATTTTCGTCACAATAGCGACAAACTTTCGTTGCAATAGCGACGAAAATTTTGCCTATCTCATTGGTCAGTGTTAATGGCTAGTTGACTATTTGATCTATATATACATGACTTTAAGAGACTTTGCAACACAATTTCTATAGTTGCGACACTGTTCTTGGATTTTGTTTGAGCTGTTTATTTTTTCCGCCATCCACCTGTTGAAAAAATCCAATTCTCGATCTACATAGCTCGGATTTTGAACTTGCAAGGTTAGTATGTTATTTTTTATTGATGTACTCATTTAACTTGTAAATTTTTGTTCAAATGTCCAAATTTCATGTAGCTTGTTTTTTCCTTGATAATATATTATAATATGTGTAGTACCATATTTCATGTCTTTCGTTTTTAGATCTAGTTAGTATATTCTATGGAAAAGGGTATGTGGATTCCATAAGATTTATGAGATATTCCCATAATATTCACAAATTTCAAATAGAACTCACATTATTTTCCACAGACAAAGAGATATAATGCATGAGTGTGGAAGATAAAATAGTAAAACAAAGAAGAAAACTGCAATTTCAACTTGTAAAAAGAAAAATTCGAGGAAGCCTCTAATTTCAATGAAAGAGGCATAAGATTACCAAATATCCAAGAAGAGACTATTCTGAAAGCTTCACCTCAACTAGAGAAATATTAATAACATTTCCCTCTTCTACATAAATTCTCTTCTATCCTCAACATATTGTAATAAATAATGGGTAGGTTGGCATTAGTGACAAGATAACCTGTTGATATTACATATAATTATTAATGTATGAGAGATAATCCATTACTTAAGCATGCAAAACAAAACCCAAGACTAAATATTGTGTTTGACATGATCGGGTCTGTACATTTTGCAAAACAAAGTATGAGAATTTCCATTATTTAAGCATGCAAAACAAAACATTATAAAACACTGTTAAAATTTTTGTAAATTTACAAAATGATTTTGACTTGCAATCGATTGCTATATTCCTTGCTTTAGCAAGGACTAATAAGATACATAAACACTAACCCTAAACTTATGTTAGGTATACATGTCGTTATTATAAAAAGAAAACATTTGTACACATATGACCTTATTATAAAGATGTTATATATGTTGTGATTAGGCACATAACGATCACTTTTAAATAACAACCTTCAACCATCTTATCTTATGGTTAGCCACCTTTAACTTTCTTGGCTTATGACTAAGCACCTTTAACAAATGAACGTATGATTATATACCACAGTCTTCCAATATAAATAAAGTATATTTGTTTCAACTTTCTCAATAAAATCCACATACCCTTTTCTGATATGTGATGTTGTTTCTCTAAATTTTTGATAATCACACACAATTCTAGATGTAGTGATTAACTTTAGTTTTTAGTTGATGTAACTTGTTTATACACTATTAATAAGGATCAATATGTAAAATATAAAAAAATTATGGCGAAATCTATGATAACATGATGAAATCTACTAGTCAGACAATGAAAAATGAGAACATGCCAAAGTGTCTTAGAAAATAAAATTGTGACCATTGTAAGTAGCATAAAATTGTGACCATTGTATGTAGATGCAAATCAACACGTCATAGTTTAAACCAACCCAACCCAATTGTGGATGACAAGTGGTTGGCATTCTTTTTTTAGTGGTGAATTTCAAAGATTGACATTTTGTCTACAAAACAACTTAGAGGCTAGTGTATGGTGTCGAGTGATTCAAGTTTGAGAAATTTTTACCACTTTCGTTAAATGGTGTGTAATTATTTTCCATGGTTATTTAGTACACAATACTCTATAGTACAAATTGAAGCATATCTATCTTAATAGTTAATTGATAATAAAAAAAAAGCATGTCAAAATGTCTTAGAAGAAATAATTGTGAGGATTGCAGGTCACTGTAAATAAACATATCATAATCGAAAGGAGTAGCTAAAATATAAAAAATTGACAAATTAATGTTTGGTATGGTGTAGGTAAACAATTACTTGTTAAGACAAGGATTTGTCACAATGAAATAAAAGGATAGGAAGCTTGCTCGGTTAAGCATGGCAATAGAGGCGAGGGGCGATGGAAAATGTTATTGCAGAGGCTTCAAAAAAAGAAGACTTTTAATAACAACAGCCCAAAGACATTGTAGGGAGAAGGGGCATGCCAAAGGGGGTTATAAATATCGTCCCTTGGTAAGAGGATTCAATATTTAATGTATTCTCTGTAATAATCAGTATGTCGTGAATTTTAGTAATATTTCTTATCGGGATTTTTATATTTTCTATACACACTAACTTTTATACGTTGTTTTTAAATATATAGATGATGCCCCCAAAATATCAACCTCTAGAGAGTTATTTGCCAAGTACTAGCAGAAATACTACTTTACAAGGAGATGAACTTCAAGATCAGGATAATGAAGTTGTTGATCACATTATTAATGATGATATGGATGGAGATAACGTTAGTGATTCAAATAAGGAAGATGAGATACATGGATTGATCCAAGACACATTTTCTCCAATGGATGAGGACAACTAGGATGATAGTCATGATGTTGATCCTCTACTCAAGAAATCACATCAACCTATTTATGAAGGCTCAACAACAAATATTTTATCTTCTATATTGTTGTTGGTGAACCTGAAGGTTTTGAATGGTTTATCAAATAGATGTCCCACACAAATACTAAGGTATTTAATTTGTTACTTATTTATGCCTGCATGTTCACAAATACTTAAAAGGTTCAATTTTCCCCTATATTTCTATTGTTTTCTAATTTGTAAATTAGTATATTGGATGATATATTGATGATTAATATTGTTTACATTGACTTATTGTTTATAATTTTGTAGATTGTTAGTTGATGTTCTATTACCGACGTCAAATATTTTTCCACGTGCATATCGAGAAATATCTGTGATTATGAAAGAAATTGGAATGGACTATCAGGCTATTAATGTATGTACTAATGATCATATCATATATTATGGACAATATGCATTAGAAAATGAATTCCCACAATGTCAAATAAGTAGATATTGAACCAATAAAGCATCAAAGAAGGTGCCTCGCAAAGTTCTTTGTTATATTCCGATAATTCCACGTTTCTAGCGGTTGTTCAGGTGCCAAAGTATATCACAGTTTATGGATTTCCATGCAAAGAAAATAAGTCGAGACGATGTTCTTCGAATGCCTGCAGATGGTTCTGCATTGAACTACATCGGAGAAAAGTGGCCAATTTTTAAAGAAGAACCTCGTAATGTTAGAATTTCATTGGCAACTAATGGTGTCAATCCATTTGGAGAGATTCATTCTACGTACTCAGTGTGGCCTGTTTTTCTTATAAACAATAACCTTCCTTCTTGTATGTCAATCAAGAGAGAGCACACAATGTTGGCAATGATTGTTCTAGGTATTTAATTATCTTTTATTTGCTTTAAAGTATGACAAAATATTTCATTTCTTTGTTTCATGCATGGTAATTATTTCTTTTATATATCACAACATCTAGATAAGTATAATTAATCATGCAGTATGTTGAACCAATTAGGTAGGTACCAGGTTAAATATATGAACGTATATATTGAGCCTCTCGTCGATGAGTTGTTGAAGTTATGGGTTGGCGTCACTATGTATGACATCTCTAGACCAATAGGGAAAAAACGATTTCAATTCCATGGAATACTATCATGGACAATTCATGATGCTCCCGGGTTAACACATTTTTGTGGTATATTG
>SNQJ01S0001429.1:4556-28986 GCA_010110895.2 Picea sitchensis | reverse complement strand
GTATGACATCTCTAGACCAATAGGGAAAAAACGATTTCAATTCCATGGAATACTATCATGGACAATTCATGATGCTCCCGGGTTAACACATTTTTGTGGTATATTGTTACTTTATTTTGTAATTTAATATTATATATATTTATAAATTGTAACTCTAATTTGACGCTACATTTATTCATATATCTTGTAGGTCTTCAAACAAAGGGTAAATTTTCATGCCCATTTTGTGGTCCGAGGATAAAATATCATCGTTCAAGGAGTTTAGCAAAGGAAGTGTTTGATGAGTATAGGAATTTTCTGCCTAAGTGTTAGCAATATTATCTAGCACCATCGGCGAAAGCTCCGCCGGGGGGGGCCTCATCGGAAATCGGGATATCGAGGATCCCGGGAGATAGAGTTTCATGTGTTTCTGAATCGCGATTCGCGATTTCCCGATAGGCGGAAACGGCTATCAATCGTGGAGGACAGGTGGCAGACTTTGCAACGAGGAGCGGACCGTTGAAAGGTCAACGACCATGGGCCATCGGGTTTCGAGGAATCGCAAGTCCTGCGGACATAAACATCGTGTCGTCAAGAACCTCGAAAACCCGATGGAGAGTTTGGCTACGGTCGCAAGGACATATCATATGGACTATGTTCTAGTCGGTAGGGGCTAGCTCCTAGGAGGAGGAGCTCATCGCACATCGGGATATCGGAGATCCCAGAGGCAAGAATCTCGTGAATCCTGAATCCCCGAAAACCTGAAACCTTATCACATACCTCCTTTACGCCACGTCCTATTCCCGTGTCACGCCAACTCATATTTTCTTCCCGACCGGGGGGGCCTCATCGGAAATCGCGATATCGGGGATCCCGGGAGCTAGAGTTTCATGTGTTTCTGAATCACGATTCGCGATTTCCCGACAGGCTGGAACGACTGTCAATCGTGGAGGACAGGTGGCAGACTTTGCAATGAGGAGCGGACCGTTGACAGGTCAACGGCCATGGGCCATCGGGTTTCGGGGAATCGCAAGTCCTGCGGACACAAACATCGTGTTGTCAAGAACGTCGAAAACACGATGGAGAGTTTAGCTACGGTCGCAAGGACAGGTCATATGGACTATGTTCTAGTCGGTAGGGGCTAGCTCCTAGGAGGAGGAGCTCATCGCACATCGAGATATCAGAGATCCTAGAGGCAAGAAGCTCGTGAATCCCGAATCCCCGAAAACATGAAACCTCATCACATACCTCCTTTCCGCCACGTCGTATTCCCGTGTCACGCCAACTCATATTTTCTTCCCGACCCCTGTGTCTTATCCACCTGGCTCGTACACTTCAAAGCTCATGAATTCTGCCATGTACACTTGCCCTATCGCTTTCCCTCTGCCCATCCATCCGCATCGCCTCTCCTCATCCCATATCTGCATCGAGCGTGTCCAACTACCCCTGCCTGGTCACCATCCGTTCACCACTTCGTGTCAAGTCTCCCAGTCATCATGAAGGCCTCCATGTCCTGTTGATACAGAGTCGACTGGGGTCTTTCCCGATCTCAGTGAAGCAGTTATTGCGGCAGTTGATGGTGGTTGAACATCGTTTCCTCCATAAATGGAAAGCCCAGAAATGACTGTAAGCTTGTCAATTCATTCACAGGTCCTTTGGAGCGCGATTGCGTCTGACTGAAGTTCACGACTGTCCAGAGACTGCATGCGCAGTAAACATGCATACGTAATGTCTCCAATGTGATGTCTCGAATTGACTGCTATGGCTTTGTTCCAAGTATATATAGGCATTTTTGCCATTTTTGTATCTATCATGGTTCAGCTGAGCTCCCGGTTGTAAAGTTTTAATGAAGCACTGTTATTCTGGTTATGTATGAGATGTGGAGACTTCTTTCCTTATGAATGTCAGTTTATTTCCTGTCTTTGTTTACACTATGTTAGAGCAGCTCGGAATTGGAGGATCCAGTCGAGCTGTAGCCATTATAGGATGATGTTGTAATGGGTCACTGTAATAGCTACGGAGCCTCTAATCGGTTCTTGTGATTTCTTTAACGCTGAATGACTTGGAATTGGAGGATCCAGTCAAGTCTTCTATTCAGTTTCTTGAAGCTCTGAACCAGGACGATCCTGTGTTCAGAGTTTTTCCCCTACAAATCGCTGCAAGGCCATTGCCCAAAGGTGTTTGTTAATTTTATCCAAAGTCTTCCACCTGCTCATCGTTTAATCAACCCACTGGCTCAAGTTAGGATTCCAGACCTCCCTTGTTCTTTACATACCAGATTCAGTCCCTGAGTTAGAATGATATTTCCTTGAGTCTATACCTCCATTTGATCACCCTTTAAAACAAATCGTGACATTAATCTGATGGGTGTCGGGCTTTGCTCCTGCAAGAAATCCAGGAGTGACTTTCGACACTAACATTTCTGGCGCCGTTGCCAGGGACGAAATTGAAGATTTTCCCTGGGTAGAATGAGATTGACACTCTGAATCCGAAGGTGCATCGGATTATCGGAGCCTTTCAGATTGATAAAGTTGCACCTGGCGACTCCATTGTGACGACTCCGTTGGGAAGAACCTGCTCTATTAATTGTGGCTTTCAGAGGCAGGCATACGCGGTCTCATCCACAGCTGCCTCTAGCTACGCCCGAAACAAATCCAGAGGCGGTGCTCAGAAAGGGAAAGGCCTCTGAAGAAGAAGCGTCCATCACCGAACCAGGTAATCCACCATCTCCTTCTATTGGAGCTCCTTTTTCCCCTCCTCAGTTATTTGACTGGCCTGTCTCTGCAGTTTCCCATTTCTTAAATTTTGGGAGTGTTCCTGTTGAGTTTTCCTCTCCTAGTCTGGGACCAGAGGGACAAGACTTTGTCACTCCCCTCTCCCCTGAAGCTATACCTTGGCATAGACCCAGGGTCGCAGAAGATTTCCCCACTCCTGTGCAAGGAGGAGCACCTGCTGACTTGAGCTCGGTATCCTGTTCCTTGAGTCACCTCTTATTTCCCATCCCACTCCGAGATTTATTCCCGCTATCCCCTTCGCGAACTCCTTCTCCTCCAAATTCTCCTCCACCTAACATCCCTATGGCTGGTGCTAATCTCCCTCTGAATAGAATGGACGCCATAGTCGCTGCCAGATATGCTCCCTTAGTTCTTCCCCATCCTATGAATCCTCTCCCTGCTGGGGATTACTTGAAATACATGCCTAAGTTCAGTGGGGAAGGAGACATAACTGCTGAAGAGAACCTGGCTACTTTCTATAGTTATGCAGACAACCTCAATATTGAAAATGAAGATGTCTGGATGAGAGTTTTTGTCCAAAGCCTAGATGGTGAAGTGAGGAAGTGGTTTAGAGGATTGGCCCCAAGATCTATTGCTGGGATTAAGGCTCTGGATGGTGCTTTCCTAAGGCAGTGGGGAGATAGGAAGGATTTCATGTATTACATGATAGAGTTCGGGTCTTTGAAGAAAATGGAAGGAGATTCAGTCTCTGACTTCTCTAAAAGATTCAATAAAATGTATAATAAGATTCCTACAGAGATAAAGCCCTCAGAAGCCTCTACCAAAATTTCCTATGCTGGTGCATTTGACCCTGATTTCTGCCTTTTGTTGAGAGAAAGAAGAGACACCTCCTTATCCCAAATTCAAGATGCGGCCATAGAAGTGGAATCCAATGTATTAGCAGTTGACAGACTGAGGAACAAGGCCAACGCAGACAAAAGAAAAGGAAGGTCAGAAGCCTCAACTTCTGGATCATTGGCGCCTCACCCTCAAGTGGACGAAATGACTAAGATGGTGAAGTCTCTGTCTGCAGAGATGGAGAGGATGAGGGTGGAAGGGAGGCAAGCATATAAAGGCCCTCAGATCGCCTAAAATAAAGGAGGATTCAAGAGGCCAAATAATTTTACTCCCCCAAATATACAGAGAGAGAAGGGAAGGGACAGAGAAGACCAGAAGATTCATGCCCCTTTTCAAAACAATTTCGTGGCCGAGGGGGAAGAAATGGAAGTAGACAAGCTTGATCCTGAAATCCATTGCTTCGGAGATACTCCTCCTTTTCCTCATCTCACTCAATCCACATACGAGGAGTCTCTCATGGGCAGTCAGCTAAATGAGCTGAGCAAGGGAGACAAGGCTAGTGGTGGCAGAGGCAGGTATAACCTGAGATCCAACAAGAAGATAGCAGCACCTGATATTCCTGAGTAGCCCACTAGATCAGAGCAACCAGCTAATGGAGTGGAAGATGTTCACAGAGGTAAGAAGGCTCAACCCCTCTCTCCCATTGTTCACAATCATGTCCCTGAAATAAAAGAAATTCCAAAGCCTACATCTTCTTTCAATTTTGAGCATGAGATTCAAAAAATCAGAATCCTTGTGCCCCTCACTGAGCTGATTAAACATGACGAGTTCAAAAAATGCTTCTCTGAGCTTTTACAGTCTGAAGCCTCATGCCTTCCTACAGACTCTATAAACCTCCAAGATGAAAGGCCAGCCGTTGTCCTAGGGCCCATGGTAGAAGACAAATATGACTCATCCCCTCCCTTCTACACCTCCTTGAACATACATGAAAAAGTGCTACACAACTACTTGATGGATTTAGGGGCCTCTCACAACCTCATGCCCAAAACTGTTATGGAAGAGTTGGGACTAGAAGTTACCAGAGCCTATCATGACCTCTATTCCTTTGACTCCAGGAGAGTTCAATGTCTTGGAGTTATTAAGGACCTGGTTGTTACCTTGTTCCAACTGCCTATGAAAAGTGTGGTCATGGATATCGTAGTAGCTGATGTTCCCCCCAAGTTCGGTATGCTGTTATCAAGATCTTGGATAAAAAGACTGGGGGGAACCTTGCATATGGACCTCACATATGCTACTATCCCAGTGTTCAGAGGTGAGCATAGAATACTGTATAGAGAAGCCCAATTGGCCTATATAATCAGTGACGAAGCCAACCCCACCAACCATCCCATTTTTTCCTTGGACACTGATTTAGGCTCCAGTTTACTGCAGCTCACCCATGCCTCAGAGCTGCCTCTGAGACTCAGAAAACAACCCACTGTTTCCCCTGAAGTTCCTCTCTTCATCACCCCAATCTGGAAAATGTTTTTTGATGGAGCTTGTTCCCGAGAAGGCACTGGAGCTGGAGTAGTTTTTGTGTCACCTTCTCAGGAAACCATATCTCTGTCATAAAAACTAGAATTTTAAGCTACCAACAATGTGGCAGAGTATGAGGCTCTTGTTTTGGGACTAAGGGCTGCGAGGGAAATGGGAATTCAGGAAGTAGCAGTGTTCGGAGATGCAAAGTTGGTGGTCCAACAGGTTAGAAATGCTTATCAGGATAAGCATCCCCGACTTAGGAGCTACAGAAACGAGGTATGGGACCTGGTTGACAGTTTCTTCTCATCATTTAACATTTCATTCATCCAAAGAGAGGAGAATGCCTTGGCGTACTCCTTGGCTACATCGGCTAGCAATTTCAATGTACCCTTCCCCCCTAAAATTAGGTACGATGTGGAAGTAAAATACAGGCCCTCCATACCCGACAACGTCAAACATTGGAAGGTGTTTGAGGATGACCTTGAGATCAAGAAGTTCTTGGAGACTATCAAAGAATTTTCAGAGATGCACAACGACCAAGAATCTGTCTCTGAAGAAAGGCCCGATGGGGGTAATTTTATGAACAAGATCGCAGAGCATGACATTGTACAGCTGCCCAACAATCATATCCCAAGGGGACTAGTTCCTTTGGAAAGGCTCTTTGATAGAAATGATGTATCATTAAAGGGAGAAATCTCGGAGGATGACACTGGTACTATTCAGTGCAACATTGGGACCGAGGATGAGCCCAAGTATGTCAAATTGTCAAAAAGTCTGATAGAGGAACAGAGGTCCGAATACCGTGGACTTTTGAGGAAATTTGCTGATGTATTTTCCTGGACCTATGAAGACCTCAAAACCTATGACACCTCTGTCATCGAGCATAAAATTCCATTAAAGGAGGAGCCAAAGCCATTCAGGCAGAAGCTGAGACAGATCAATCCCATGCTGCTACCTATCATGGAAAGGGAAGTGAAGAAGCTGCTTCAAGCCGAGATCATTGTTCCACTGAGATATTCAGAATGAGTAGCCAACTTGGTGCTAGTAAGGAAAAAGAATGGAGAGATCCGACTCTGTGTAGACTTCAGAAACCTGAACAGAAGCTTACGTAAAGATAACTACCCCTTGCCAAAGATGGAACATATACTGTAGAGGGTGACAGGAGCTTCCAGGATGACCATGATTGATGGTTTCTCTGGCTACAATCAGGTCTCTGTTCTGCCTGAAGACATGGAAAAGACATCATTCACCACTCCATGGGGCACATTCATGTGTGCCAAGATGCCATTTGGACTAATGAATGCAGGGGCGACATTCCAGCGTGCCATGGACATAGCTTTCATTGGGGAAAAGGATAAATTTGTGGTCGTTTATCTGGATGACATCACAGTATTTTCAAAATCTGATGAAGAACACCGTCACCATCTCAGGAAAGTTTTCTTGAAATGCAGAAAGTTTGGAATTTCATTAAACCCCAAGAAATCCCTATTCGCCATGCAGGAGGGAAAACTGCTAGGCCACATAGTATCAACAGAAGGAGTCAGGATTGACCCCAGCAGAGTTGAAGCAATACAAGCCTTGTCAATCCCAAGGTCCAAAAAGGAGGTCCAATCTTTCCTTGGTAAAATTAATTTTCTGAGGAGGTTTGTGCCTAACTTTGCTGAGGGGGTAAAGATGATAAAAACCATGTTAAAGAAAGGGAATGAAGTAAGGTGGACCCCTCAATCATGGCATTCTTTCGAACAAATCAAGAAAGCCCTGACTGAAGCTCCTGTGCTTATCAGTCCCGACTACTCAAAGGATTTCCTTATTTTCTCCTTTGCCTCGCCCGACACAGTAGCTGCCGTTCTCTTACAGACAAATGACAGTGGGCTAGAGTAGCCTATTGCTTACTTCAACCAAGCATTGAGGCATGCCGAAGTCAGGTATGACACAATGGAGAAGCAGGCTTATGCTCTAGTAAAATCTCTCAAAGCTTTTAGAACCTACATCCTATAGTCAAAGATCATCGCCTATGTCCCCTCGGCTGCTGTTAAAGACATCCTCATTCAGCCTGACATAGATGCGAGAAGGAGTAAATGGATAGCCAAAATCCTGGAATTCAATCTAGAAATAAGGCCCACCAAATTGATCAAAGGGCAGGGTTTAGCCAAGCTGTTGGCTGAAGCAAACTGCCAAGCATTGGGGATAAGTTTCATCAACGAATGCTCAAGTATTCAGCAGGATCGACTGTCTAACATTGATCATCAAAGGGAACCCCTATTGGCTTCATGTCCATGGTATAAGGATGTCATATACTTTTTGCAGGAGCTACGACCTCCAGACAGCCTGCAAAGAAGCAAAGCAAGAGCTCTGAAGCTCAAAGTAGTCAGGTACTGCCTGATCGATCAAGTGTTATATTGGAAAGACCCTCTGGGGGTGCTTTTAAAATGCTTAAGTCCACCAGAGGCTGAGATGATCGTGGCTGAATTTCACAGCAGCCTATGTGGAGGGCACCATTTCTGGAGAGCCACAGCCCACAAAATCCTCAAGGATGGGTACTATTGGCCTACCGTGTTCACTGATGTCTGCAAAAGGGTCAGAGCCTACATCAAATGTCAAAATTTTGCAGGAAAGCAACAACTCAGGTCTCTGTCGTTAAATCCGGTGGTGGTTTCAGGGCCTTTTCAGCAGTAGGGCCTAGATTTCATTGGCGAAATTCACCCTCCCTCTAGTGGACAACACAGGTGGATCCTGACTGCTACAGATTTCTTTACCAAGTGGATTGAGGCTATCACCACCAGGAGTGCTTCCCACAAGGTAATCATTGGATTCTTGGAGGACCTCATCACAAGGTTCGGCTGCCCAAACAGGATTGTCACCGATAATGCAGCCGCTTTCGGATCTAAACCACTAGCCAAGTTCTGTGAACAATTCGGGATCAAATTGATTCACTCCAACCCATATTATCCACAGGGAAACGGCCTAGAGGAATCCTCCAACAAAAGCTTGATAAGATCATCAAAAGGTTGTTGGAAGACAACAAAAGGGGTTGGAATTCAAAGTTGAAATTCGCCCTATGGGCTGATCGGGTGGCTACAAAGAGAGCTATAGGTCTCTCCCCTTTCCAGTTAGTCTACGGAGCTGAAGCCATCTTCCCTTCTCAACTAGCCATCCCTGTAGCGAAATTCCTCCAGGACCATCAAGAAGAACCCAATGACATGATCAGAAGGATTCATTAGCTAGTAGAGGTCCAGCAGGCTAGGGAGCAGATAGTGGACAGGATTTGGGACCATCAGCAGAATATCAAGCAGGTCTTCGATAAGAAGGCCAAGAAGGAGTGGTTCCAGATAGGAGACCTTGTACTGAAATGGGATACTCCTAAACAAGATAAGGGAAAACACAACAAATTTGAAGCCCTGTGGATTGGGCCTTTCAGAATCTCTGAAACTTTTTCAAATAACACATACAGGTTGCGAGATTTGGAAGGTGAAGAAGTTTTTAGCAGCCCAGTGAATGGGCATTTCCTGAAAAAATATATTGTCTGAGCCCCCAGTGGCTTCTTTGTGTGTAAATATCATCCTTTTCTTCTTTCGATCGTTGTTGTTTCTATTTTTGCGGCCTACTAATGACTCCATAGCCCAACAGCGAGGCACTAGAACTACAATTGAGTCCTTAGAGAATCACAGGGACGACTCTATCCCCCATGGAGCCTAATGTTAGCAATATTATCTAGTTCCATCGGTGAAAGCTCCGTCGGGGGGGGGCTCATCGGAAATCGGGATATCGGGGATCCCGGGAGCTAGAGTTTCATGTGTTTCTGAATCGCGATTCACGATTTCCCGATAGGCGGGAATGACTGTCAATCATGGAGGATAGGTGGAAGACTTTGCAATGAGGAGCGGACCGTTGACAGGTCAACGACCATGGTCCATCGGGTTTCGGGGAATCACAAGTCCCACGGACACAAACATCGTGTCGTCAAGAATGCCGAAAGCCCGATGGAGAGTTTGGCTACGGTCGCAAGGACAGGTCATATGGACTATGTTCTAGTCAGTAGGGGCTAGCTCCTAGGAGGAGGAGCTCATCGCACATCGGGGTATCGAAGATCCCAGAGGCAAGAAGCTCGCGCATCTCAAACTCGCGAATCCTGAATCCCCGAAAACTTGAAACCTTATCACATACCTCCTTGCCACCATGTCCTATTCCCGTGTCACGCCAACTCATATTTCCTTCCCGACCCCTGTGTCTCATCCACCTGGCTCGTACACTTCAAATCTCGTGAATTCTGCCACGTACACTTGCCCTATCGCTTTCCCTCTTCCCATACGTCTGCATGCCCTCTCTTCATCCCATATCTGCATCGAGCGTGTCCAACTACCCCTGGCTGGTCACCATCCGTTCACCACTTCGTGTCAAGTCTCCCAGTCATCATGAAGGCCTCCATGTCATGTTGATACAGAGTCGACCGGGGTCTTTCCCGATCTTAGTGAAGCAGTTATTGTGGCAGTTGATGGTGGTTGAACATCGTTTCCTCCATAAATGGAAAGCCCGGAAATGACTGTAATCTTGTCAATTCATTCACAGGTCCTTTGGAGCGCGATTGCGTCTGACTGAAGTTCACGACTGTCCAGAGACTGCAAGCAGTAAACATGTAGACGTAATGTCTCCAATGCGATGTCTCGAATTGACTGCTATGGCTTTATTCCAAGTATATATAGGCATTTTTTCCATTTTTGTATCTATCATGGTTGAGCTGAGCTCCCGGTTGTAAAGTTTTAATGAAGCACTGTTATTCTGGTTATGTATGAGCTGTGGAGACTTCTTGCCTTATGAATGTCAGTTTCTTTCCTGTCTTTGTTTACACTGTGTTAGAGCAGCTTGGAATTGGAGGATCCAGTCGAGATGTAGCCATTATAGGATGATGTTGTAATGGGTCACTGTAATAGCTACGGAGCCTCTAATCGGTTCCTGTGATTTCTTTAACACTGAATGACTTGGAATTGGAGGATCCAGTCAAGTCTTCTATTTAGTTTCTTGAAGCCCTGAACTAGGAGGATCCTGCGTTCAGAGTTTTTCCCCTACAAATCACTGCAAGCCTATTGCCCAAAGTTGTTTGTTAATTTTCTCCTAAGTCTTCCACCTTCTCATCGTTTAATCAACCCACTGGCTGAAGTTAGGATTCCAGACCTCCCTTGTTCTTTACATACCATATTCAGTCCCTGAGTTAGAATAATATTTCCTTGATTCTTTACCTCCATTTGATCACCCTTTAAAACAAATCGTGACATTAATCTGATGGGTGTCGGGCTTTGCTCCTGCAAGCAATCCAGGAGTGTCTTTCGACGCTAACACTAAGAACCATAGTTATCGAGCTACAGACAAAGCAAAATTCAATGGTAAAGAAGAAAACAGAAAAAAACCATGAAGAATGACAACTCACCTATGGAAGTTGGAATATATTAGAAATCATCAAGGTACACAAATTATTTATGTATGACCTATTATATAAATATTTGGTTAATTTCATTAGTATTAATTTCATTTTGCTGATGTTTTGTGAATGTCGTTAAGGCACGAATGGGCTTCCATGAGGAATGAAAAGTTACTCGATGCAATTCAGTACTTTACGTACTACGAGCACCTACAAATAGTTCATTTGTTTGATAGAATTCATATCGGGAAGAACATAACATAATTGTTATGGCGAATATTATATGGAAGGACTGACAAAGAGAGAATTGGAATTTTTTTTGTGACATCCAGCAAAAAGTGATTTGTGGAACAGAATAGGGCTCGAAGATAGATCCGTGGGGATTCTTGATCGAACAAGAACCGCAAAAAATGGAGTCTGATATTATTTTGTTGAATTAGATTGGTTTATGTTATTTTGGAAAATTATTAAAGATTGATAGCCTGACAAAAATTCAGTTGACTGCACATTTTGCAGATTTAACAATTGACAGATCCGAACCGAATTGTTCCATAGTGCACAGAAATGGAGGAGGCACAATATGCTTATAGTTAGAAGAATGAAGCTAGAGGAATGGATGTCCATTTGGGAATTGAAGGAAAAAACTCAAATGGTCATGGAGAAGAAATAGATTTCCAAATTAAACAGGAAGATAATGAAAGGCTTAAGAGAGCCAAGGAGTAACAAGAATATTTCAATACAAAGTTAATGAAGACCCTGGAAAGAATTTAAAAGAAGCTGGATAAGGAGAGTGGATCCAACAAATCAGGAAGTCAAGGGACCCCTAAGAATAAAGGAAGATCAAGGAGTGGTAGAAGACATCACCAACACTCCCAAAATCATTCCCATAGGAGAGCACATAGTAGCTCAAGTCCATCCCCTGTCAGGAAACATAGGAGGTATGGGGTGGATGAGTTGAAAGGAGAAATGAATAAGATCAAACCTCCTACTTTTGATGGAGAGCATAAGAAGGATGAAGATGCTGAGACATGGCTGTTAGGCATGAGGAAGTACTTCAAATTGCAAAACTATTCTTCTCATGCAGAGGGAAGAATTTCCATCTACCAACTTAAAGGAAAGGCATCCATATGGTGGGATCAACTTGTGCAAGTGTAGAACATCAAAGAGAAAAATGTGACTTGAAAGGAATTCAAGAAACATTTTGAAAAGAAGTACTTAGCCAAGAGATATTATGATTAAAAGATGAAAGAGTTCTTTAAACTTAAACTGGGAAACATGACTATAGATTAATATGAGAGGGTATTTCTAGAGTTGTTGAAGTATGTCCCTTTCATTAAGGATGAGGTAGTCAATATCTAGAGATATCTTAGTGGGTTTCCATATTTCATCAGTGATAAAATCCAATATCATGATCCGAAGACTCTCGAAGAAACTATAAGGAGAGAAAAATGATTATATGATCAACAAAAAGGAAATCCTACTTTCCAAAAATCTTGGGAAGACAAGAGGAAGTTTAAGAGGGAGTAGAGGTAGAAGGGGAACACGGCACCATTTTTCATAAATAGTCCTCAAGGACAGCCAATTTTGAGAGAGCTTGGGATGGCTGAAGTAGGTGGGAAAAGGCCAAGGAAGACACCTTTGCAATGTTGGGGTTGTAAAGGAGACCACAAGTATAGATATGGTCCTCACAAAAGTGACAAGGTAAGAGTTTCCCACAATGTATAGCAAGAAGAAAAATTGGAGGACATCGACAGAAGTGTGCCAAGGATCTATGCAGCCCTAGACAACAAGAAAGTTGTGTTTCAATCACACATGATTGAAGTTGAAGGTATGATCAATAACCTTGCCTTTACTATTTTAATAGACTCAGAGGCTAGTCATAGCTGTATAGATCCTAAGCTAGTGGAAAGATTTCAATTACCAAGAGCCAAGCATGGGAAATCTTGGTTGGTGCAGTTGGCTACAGGAGCCAAGAGAAAGGTTGTTGAGTTGGTTAAATCATGTCTAGTGGGCATGAATGGACTGGGTACCAAGGCAGATTTGAACATATTGCATTTGGTATCATATGATTTCCTAATTGGTATGGATTAGTTGGACCAACACCATGCAATATAAGACTATCATAACAAGGCATTCACTTTCCTGGATGAGGAAGGAAATCAGAGAGCAATCCAAGGAGTTCCAAGGGAAGTTATTGTCCGATAAATCTCATCAATGCAGCTAAATAAGTGTTACAGGAACGACTGTCAAATATTTGCAGCCCATATGGAGGAAGCATATAAGGTTAAGGTGCCAAATCTGGAGGACCATGCAGTCCTGGAATATTTTGAAGATGTGTTCAAGGAGGTACCAGGACTACCCCCAAAGAGAGATATTGATTTCTCTATAAATTTAATGCCTGGAGAAGCTCTAGTATCAAAGACTCCTTACAAAATGAGTACACCAGAGATGAAGAAGTTTCAAATGAAGCTTGAAGAACTTCTGAAGAAGGGGTATATACACCCAAGTGTGTCACCTTGGGGTGCCCCAGTCTTGTTTGTGAAGAATCAATATGGGACATTAAGATTGTGCATCGATTTCAGACAGTTGAACAATGTGACTATAAAGAACAAGTATCCTCTACCAAGGATTGATGATATCTTCGATCGGTTGAAGGATGCAACGATATTTTCAAAGATAGATCTCAGGTCAGGATACCATCAAGTAATGATTAAAGAGGAAGACATCAACAATACCACCTTCAGGACAAGGTATGGTTATTATGAATTCCCACTGGTGTCGTTCAGATTATCAAGTGCACCATCTTTTTCCATGTGCCTAATGAATGGTGTTTTCCAAGAATATTTCACAAGTTTGTCACTGTATTTTTGGATGACATTCTTGTATATTCTAAGTCGGAAGAAGAGCATGAGAATGATTTGAGGATGGTGTTTCAAGTGCTAAGAGAGCATCAGTTGTATGCCAAATTGAGCAAGTGCTCATTTTATCAAAACAAAATTCATTGTTTGGGGCATATCATATCTGAAGAAGCGATAGCAGTGGACCCTGAAAAGATTAAGGCCATTAAAGGGTGTACAACACCTAAGAATGTGACAGAATTCAAATCCTTCATTGGTCTAGCTAGCTACTACAAAATATTCATCGTAGGTTTTTTGAGAATAACTCATCCCATCACTTCCTTGCAAAGGAAGGGAAAGAAGTTTCAATGGACAACAGAATGCGAAATGAGCTTCCAGCAATTGAAGTAGTTGTTAACCAGTGCTCCAATTCTGTGGATTGTTGATCCAAATGAAGATTTTGTGGTTTGCATAGATGCGTGAAAAGAAGGACTTGGAGGATTCCTTAGTCAAAATGGATTTGTGATATGTTTCAAGTCCAAAAAATTGAAAGAGCATAAAAGGCACTATGCCACTCATGATTTGGACTTGGCATCCATAGTGCATGCTTTGAATAAGTGGAGACACTAGCTCATGGCAAAGAGGTTTTAGTTGAGGACAAACCATAATGGTCTGAAGTATTTGTTTGATCAACCTACTTTGAATGCTAGTAAGAGTAGATGGTTGGAATTCCTCTGTGAGTATGGCCTTGATATCAAGAACATCAAAGGAAAGGAGAACAAGGTGGCTGATGCACTCAACAGGAGAGTGCATGAACTACATGCTAAATCCATTAGCATGTATCAGACGGATCTTAAAGGAATAATTTATGAGACTGCAAAAGTTGATTTGCAGTACATGGAATTGGTAACAAAATTGCAACAAGGTAAAATGCAATAGAAAGATGAATATTATGAATTGGGAATTGATGGAATTCTCTTGTACATAAATTTTTTTTATGTACCCAATTATCCTAAATTGAGGAGTGTGATTTTACAAGAAATGCACAATGTACCTTATGCGGGACACCCAGGATATCAGAAAACAATTTCCGCAGTCAAGAGCCAATATTATTGGCTAGGCATGAAGAGGGAGATTTTTGAATACATAGCTAAATGCTTGGAGTGTCAAAGGGTCAAGGCTGAGCATAGACACCCAACTAGGTTGCTACAGCCATTATCCATCCATGAGTGGAAGTGGGAAGTGGTGACAATGGATTTCATCGCAGGATTTCCCAGAACAAGCAAGCAGCATGATACAATCATGGTGGTGGTGGAAAATCTTACTAAAGCTTCCCATTTCATTCCTATGAAGGTTACTCAAAAGACAACCAATGTTGTTGATATTTATATGAGTGAAGTAGCACACTTGCATGGCATACACAAGACAATTGTGTCTAGAAGAGACCCAAAGTTTACCTGAAAGTTTTGGAAGGGGTTATTCAAAGGGTTCAGAACGAATATGAACTTCATCACATCTTATCATCCTGAGTCTAATAAGGAAACAGAAAGGGTGAACCAAGTGATGTATGATATTATAAGGATGTATGTGATGGACAAACCATCTAAATGGGAATATTATCTACACTTGCTAGAATTTTACTACAACAATGGGTATCGAGCATCACTAAAGATGAGCTCGTTTGAAGCACTTTTTTGCAGAAAGTGAAACACCCCAGTAAGCTGGGAAAACCTAGCTAATAAGGCAGTAGTTGGGCCAGACTTGCTCAAGGAGATGGAAGAGAAAGTGGTGAAGATTAAACATAATTTGAATGCTTCCCAAGACAGGCAGAAAATATATGCTGACAAGAATAGAACTCACAAGGAATTTAGAGTGGTTGATCATGTTTTCTTGAAGGTGAAAACCAACAGAAGTTCCCTGAAGCTGGGAAACTGTTCCAGGTTGGCAGCCAAATATTGTGGGCCGTTTGAAATCCTAGAGAGGATTGGTCTAGTAGCTAATATTCTTGCATTGTCTGCATCTATGTCTATACATAATGAATTTCATGTGTCATTTATTAAGAAATATATACCTGGTGCTAATCATGTTATTGATTGGAATGTTATTTAGGTGGAGCAAGAAAATGCTTTTCAAGTGCATCTGGTGCGCATATTGGACCACAAAAGCTAGAAGCTCCAGAATCAAGCCATAGGGCTTGCAAAATTCTAGTGGACCTTGTATGGTCCCGAAGACACAACATGGGAGTACGAAGACACTATGTGGGAAGAATACCTTCATCTTTTTGAAGATTTTTAAAATCTTGTTGATGTTGTGTAAATGAGTTGCACTGAGGACAGTGAAAAAATAAGGGGAGGGATTGTAATATCCCAAGGTCGAGCCATGGTTCTAATTATGAATGTAACATGTTTCGTAGGTTGGTGAGCCAAGTAATTATAAGCTGGTAGGCTTATGTGTTTATTAGGCCAGAGAGCCTAGATGATAAGGCCAGTGGGGATGATTTTGTATATGTGATTATGCATATTATTATTAATATAACAACATCGGTGCATGTATACTGACCACGAAGAAATATTTATGGGGTACTAAGCTCCACTAGAAAAGGAAAGGGATGGGGCTATGAGTCTAGGAAATAGGGGCTAAGCTCGAGGGCTTAACCCAAGGGAATATTATAATGTATTTCCTGAAAAATACTAAAATTGGGAAATAAACCCAGTTATCCTAAGTTCCTCGAGGGAGAGGAATAAAATCCAAGTGGAGAGGGACGAGCTCCCAAGAGATCCATGTGTCAACCTAGGTGAATGCAGATTTATGTGGGAAATTCCATCATTGTGGGGTTCACACACCATTCTTTCCATCTTTCCTCACGAGTTAATGCTCACCACTCTGACCAGGATGGACATCCATTACCCTATTTCACCCACACACCCATGCACTGAGAAGTCACATAGTGATCGAGTCCACCATTGTTAAATACCTCAACCACTTGAACCTCTGCACAAGCCCAAATCAATATCTTACTGAACCTACGCCCTATGGGTTTCCTGTGTTACACCGTGCCCCACATTTTTTTTCTATTGTTACCATCACCATACTCGTGTGTTGACAAAGTGATTTCTCTTGGAGGGAGTCTGGTAGAAGATACAAAGCTATGATAATTCTTGATCCATACTGTTGTTGAAGCCCCGTAAAGGGAATTGTAATAGCCGATGGAATGTGTGATAGTGAAGGTGTACACTCATGGGGTGGTACATGCATGTGGGGAATGAGAGTCTATGAGTTGTGGGAGAAAGTGACTCCTTGGAGGAAATCATTTTTGTTGTACTGTGCAACTTCATCTTGTCCCTGCCTAGCCAAGTAATCCCTTACCCGGTGGAGTTTAGTCCTAGCTCGGGGGTAACCCTCTGATGAGAGTGATGAGCAACGTTTTCTAAGGCTAGTAGGTTCGTGGAAGGTTTTCACGCATTTGGTGTACTCCAATTAAAATATAAGTACCATTTCCAAGTTTAGTTACATGTTATGTATTTATATATGATGTTGTATGTATGGGTTTTGTCTGTGACTACTCCATGTATGTTTTTACTATTATTTCTACATTATGTTGTGTGATATTAGAATGTAAGTCATATGTTAATTTTGTTTGTGTTATTTTTTCTTCCGCAAGAATATGTGTATGAAAAGAATGTTTATATCTAGTTAAAATTGCATTATATATATAAATGTATACTCAAGCATGTTATTTTTCTTGAGTAGCATGGCCCAGCCTGGGTGGCCAGGGATGTCACAAATTGGTATCAAAGAAGAAAAGCAATGATACAGTTGATTAGGTAGCGTTACGCAGCAAAGGTGGGTGGTCAGGGACGTCACAAATTGGTATCAGAGAAAAAAAGCAAAGATAAAGTTGATTAGGTAGTGTTACCCATTAGAGGTGGGTGGTCGGAGATGTCACACCTTTTCCATTGATGTCAAATAAGGGGAGTTGAATATAGGGGGAGAATTCTACCTATTCTAGGCAGAGTTGAAGACAAGCAGAGAATTGTTTCTATGCTTCGTGGACTATGTGGTTTGTTTCAGGATTTTCATCAATGACAAAGGGGGAGATTGTTCAAATTATTTTCATTGATCTCAAAGGATTAATGATGTCATTAATTTAATATTATGGAATTAAAATACACACAAAATTTCCAATATTTATTTATATATGTATGTCTACAAGTATATTAAAAAAGGGGTGCATGTGAAAAAGTAAAAAGTGAAATAGTGGTTTCAAACCCATGGGTTTGGGGTATTTTCCCATAGTATTTGGGGAATTTTCCCATGGTAGTGGGAATTAATTATTTACTTCATGGACATGTAATTTCATGAATAGTTATGAAAATGTATAAAAAGTGAAAGCATTGAGAGAAAGGGAGTGTATGAAAAATGGATTAGCAAAGATTCAATTATGATATCAATTTTTGGTCATCTTGGCATTTTCGCAATATCTTTTTCATGAGATGTTTTAAACCCTCATATTTTTCAGAGATAAAGGAGAGATTTTGGTGTACATTTGGTAAAAATATAAAATGTTGGTTCTCTATGCTTTCGGAGATATACCCTGTGGAAGTTAGGGTTCCTAAATGTTACAGAAATCAATTTCAAACTGGTCAGCTTGGCACTTTCTCTATAACTTATTTTATGTGATGTTTTAGAACCTATGATTTTGAATATACAAAGAAGATATCTTGGTGTACATGTGGTAAAAATATTATATGTTGGTTTTCCATACATTCATAAATACTCCTTCTAGAAGTTAGTGTTCCTAAATGCTCCTGAAATCAGTTTCAAATAGGTCATCTTGGCACTTTCACTATATTTATGTGATGTTTTAGCCCCTGATATTTTGCATATACGAAGGAGAGATTTTGGTTTACATGTGGTAAAAACATCAGATGTGGGTTCGCTATGCTTTTAGAGATATTCGCTATGGAAGTTAGGGTTCCTGAATGCTCCTAAAATTGGTTTCAAACAGAGCATCTTCGAACTGTTTCGATATCTTACTTTATGGGATGTTTCATAACTTGATATTTTGCAAATAAACTGGACCTATATAGGTGTACATGTGCTAACAATATCAAATTTTGGTTCGCTATACTTTCATAGCTATGCTCTGTGGAAGTTACGGTTCCTAAATGCTCTTGAAATCGGCTTCAAACAAGTTAGCTTGTAACTTTTGCTATAACTTATTTTCTGAGATGTTTGAGACCTTGATATTTTTTAGAGACAAAGGATACATACAAAATTACCTTAGGTAAAAATATAAGAATGATATTTGCACAATTGGGTACGTAGAATTCTATACAAGTTTTTTCTTGGGAAGAGGCCCAAAACAACAAGCTTTGGGAAAGTTGTGATTTGGAAATTCAAATTTTGGTCATATCTGGTAAAGATAGAAGTAGTGAGAAAACCTAGTGAATTAGTAGAATTGGTAAAGGTAGAAGTAATCAACAAACCTAGTGAAGGTAGAAATAGAAAGTAGACTTGGTGAAAGCTGGTGCAACTCAGATATTGATGTCTCTTGCTAAGTTGGTGCTTGGTAGTGGGGATTGGTGTCTCCAGTAGATTAGTGTCAAAAATGATATTTGAATATTAATGTCTCTTGATAATTTTGTGATTAGTGGTGGGGATTGTTGTCTCCAATCGATTGTTTTCTATGAAGATCGGAAACAGATTGGTGTCTCTTACTAGGTTGGTACTTAGCGATGGGGATAGGTCTCTCCAATAGATTTTTTTCTATGAATATATGTAAGAGTAGGTTGTTTCATATCAATGGGTATGGGTGTCTCCAGTAGGTTCGTTCCTACAAATAATTATAAGCAAAGTTTTTTTGGTTTTGTCCATAAAGCATTTCGATGTGAATATTGTGTTCCATGTTCTGCAATTAATATGTGATTATTTTCTTATGGTTGATGAATGTTTTAAAAATTAATAAATTTTATTATATTCATTCACCCCCCCCTCTTAGTATAAATGTGTTCTCAGAAATTGGTATCAAAGCGAGTTCCTTCGGAAATAGTCTAACCACTAGAAGGTAGACCTCGGGAGTACACATGGTTGATCAAGAAGGCTTCTCCACAAGCAAGGCTTCGTTGTTTGATGGAAAAAACTATGCCCTCTAGAGAATAATGATGCTAACATATCTAATGTTTCTTGGGTTCGATATTTATCAGTCAGTTGTGACTAGTTATACATCCCCAACAACTCCACCAACACATGTGACCAGGAAGAATCCTTGTGAACATAATGCAAAAGCTATGAATGACATCTTATGTGGTCTATCAGAAACCCAATTTGTCAAGGTGGTGCACTGTGAATTGGAAAAATAAATTTGCGAGAAACTTCAAAATATCTTTGAAGGTGATAACAAAGTTAAGATAACAAAGCTACAAACACATAGAAGATGGTTCAAGAGTCTGAAAATGAAAGAATAAGAAAACGTTGTATCATATCTGCTCCATGTGGATGAAAGTTTCAAAACCATCAAAGGACTTCGTTAAAAGGATGAAGAACCGATGATTGTACAAAATGTGTGAGGTCACTCCCCTTAATATTTGATCTACCTCTAGTCAAAAGGGGTTAGTGATTCATCTGAAGAAATCAGTGAACGAAGTTTCAATACTGAATGAGAAGAAAATATTTCCATGCCAGAGAAATAAATATTGATGAATAAAAAGGGAAAGAAATGATGAATTCAGAAGAAGAATAAAATTTTGAAATAGATACGGAAGTAGATATTAAAAAATAAATCAGATGTGCCTTAAGAGAAAAAAGAGTCCGAGGAAAAAGAATTTGAAACAAAAGGGGTAGTTTCAAAATCATGAAGAAGAGGATCATGATTCAAAATCCAAAATGTCAGAAAGCCTTGAAGAAATAGAAAATATGATCATGAACCTAAAGATTCAATTAGAAGAAGAAAGAAGGAAGGAAGAATTTGTGAGAATCTGGATAAATAGACTGTTGAACCCTAGATTTTAGATCAAGAAGAAGCAAAAACGTTGGAAGACCAAAATTTGAATTTCTAAATAACAACTTTCCCAACGTTTGTTGTTTTGGGCCTCTTCTAAAGGAAGAACTTGCACAACATGCCATATATCCAATTCTGAAACTATGATTTTGACACTTTTCCCTGAGGTACATATGTATGTATCCTCTACCTCTACAAAATCTCAAGTAATAAAAAATCACATAAAATAAGTTATAGAAAAAAATGCCAAGCCGACTTGTTTGAAATTGATTTCAGGAGCATTCAGGAACCCTAACCTTCACATAGGATATCTATGAAAATATATCAAACCATATTCTGATATGTTTATCACATGTACACCAATATCTCTCCTCTATATCTACACAATCTCACGGTCTGAAACATCCCAAAAAAATAAGTTATAGCAAAATTACCAAGATGACTTGTTTGAAACTGATTTCAGGAGCATTAAAGAACCCTAACTTCCACACGGTATATCTGATCCAGATTTTTTGAGTAGAACTAAATGAATATAGATGTATATTATTAACAGAGAGATACAATGACAAATAACAGAAATACAGTAAAACTTGGCTTCTATTCAATAAAGAAATATGTTGAAACTGTAAAGTGAAAACTGAAACAAGCTTGCTAGAATGGTGGCAGCTTATCTCTGAGAAGAGATGTAACAGTTGTGCTCATTCACAAGAAGATGAGTAAAATGAGGCTCTAAATTCGTTTTTACATCAAAAATGAATTCCAAAATCCTATACATCTAAATCCCTAACCCTAGGAGATGAAGTGCCAAAAGTCAAGTGTTCCTCGTTGGGGTAAGTTGGTACATCAACTTCTTGGGGTTGTATCTTTTGCATACGATCTCTCTTTTAGGTGAATGATAGCTCGTTGGAAATTTCTATCCAAGGAATACACATTATTTCATCACACTCTAACTCCACTTACGTTGTGACTGTGGCGGGCCTAAAAAATGTTGTTTAGGGCCTCAAAACAACCCTATAAGTTTAGGACACGAAAAACTAGAAAACAATTGCCAAGATGAAAACTCAAACTACCAAGATGACATATAGATGTGAGCTAGTTGGATTATCTAGGTTGTCAATGATATCAAACTGGATCGATCCTCCCTAGTTAGGAAACAATGGTCTCCATTGCGTTGAGTTCCCCCATCATATGAGGACATTTCTGTTGAATTTGGCCTCGGGTGAGCCACTTGCCTTGGTGCGAGATTTGCCTTACTTTGAAAACATGATAAAGTTGAAACTTATGTTGGTGAGTTCCCTTGACCCGTGTTTCCATGATTTTATCATTGGATGCATGTTCCATGTAGTCATAGTTGAGATTTGTTGATGTCAATTGTTTTGCTTCCTCTGAAGTGTCCAATAATGGTGGAAAGCATGCCTGAAGGAGGTCCACATTAAACATTGGGTGAAATCCAAGGAATGGGGAAATGTTGATCTCAAAAGCATTGTCACCCATAACCTTGGTGATGGTATAAGGTCCCTAGCAGAGTGGACAAATATTTTGATGGAGTCTTATAAGGCATTCATTCTGTAAGTGCAACCAAAATTTATCTCCCACCTAAAACATGTGTGGAACCCGATGTTGATCACGATGTTGCTTGTACCTAGCATTGGACTTCTACAAAATATCTTGAACCTGTTGGAGGATGTGTTGGATCCACTCAATGAATCGGGTAGATTTTTTGGCTTCATTTTGAGCATTGGATGAGTTTGTCTGGGTGGTCGCAAGGGGTAGTGCAACATCCATGGGACCCAATGGTTGAAATCCTAATCCCACCTAAAAGTGGATGTGTCCAGTTGAACTATGTATGACTCTATTGTAGTTGTGTTGAACATAGGGAAGACACTCATCCCATGTGCAGGGATGCTTGGAATTGTACATGTGTGGGATATGTATAATCATTCAGCTGACAACCTCGGTTTGGCCATCTGTCTGGAGGTAGAAAGAAGTTTATTTGGTGAGCTTGGTGTCCAGTAGTGACCAGAGGCTTGACTAGAATGCGTTGAGAAACCGACTGTCCTGATCTGAGATGATGGTTTTTAGTATCTCATAATCCACCCACACTCATTCGAAGAAGATATTGGAAATGTCCTATGTTGTGATTCTCTTCTTGTAGGCATCTAGAAACGCCATTTTATAAAAACAATCAACCACCACAAAAACACAGTCATTTCCCCGCTTATTTGATGAAAGGACCAACATGTAGTCCATAGAGATGGATTCCTAGGGGGTTTCAGGAGTAGGGAGAGGGGTGTACATTCCTTGTTTATTAATGGTGGGTTTGGCAATGAAACAGGTAGTGCAGGACCTGATATACTTGCTAACATCCTATCAAAGTTTCGACCAACAAAAATGTTGTTGCAACACTTCCATTGTCTTTTCTATGTCGAAGTGTCTTACCACCTGACTGTAGCAGGATTCCCAAATCAGCTTCGATCACTCGCTTGATGGAATAGAGAGATGAACCAGATGGAACAACAGTCAGTCCTAAAGATGGAAATCAATGACAATTGTGTTTGCGCCCAACATCTGTTAGGAGATGGTGAAGTCAAGATCTCTCTCATAGATTTGGGGCCATCGGGAGGTCTCGTGGTTACAGGAGTTTAGCACCATGGTGACTAATACAACTGGCACATGGATGAGGAAATAACTAACGCGATTGGTCCTTCTTTTCTTATACTTGATGTTGATATGAAAATGGTGAAAGTATGTGGACCACTTATGATGGTAGTTATTCTGCAATTTTCCCTATGTCTACATGAACTGCAATGCCTTATTATCATTGTGGATGATTTGTTTCTTCCTGGGAATGTAATTCCTCCACTCGCAACAGTCTTTCACAATGGATTATATTTCTTTATCGTAAGTGTTGGAAGATTGGTTGTTTTCATTGATGTCAACTCTAGTCATCGGTTTTGGACCACAAGATTGATAAAGGTATTTGGACATGAAGGACAATGCACATGCATATACAACACCCATGAATGGATAGTATACATCATGTTTTTTTCAGTGGTATGTGGCACATCACATGGATCCTCATGGTTGAGGAGAAATGAATTTTTGAAGATGACAAAGTGAATTGAAGAAGGAAGTACATGTAGGCCCTAAAGATAATTAAAGAAAAGAATTACAAAATAAGCAAGTGTCAAGTCGGCCCTAATGTTAAAAGGAAGTGACATAAATGGTATAAATAAACATAACTATACATTCATTTTATACTAGTCAAATTTCAGAGGAAATAAGAACAAAAGAAGGTCATATTTCAAGGGAGGATGAAGTCTTTTGGTGATGTGTTCTAAGGTATGTTATTTTCAGATCATCTTACCATTTTTTCAATAAAATTTTTTCTAGAATGATTCAGATGGTGAAATCGCTATGGTATTGAGAAGACATATCTAGGTACCTCTAGTAAAAATTTCAGCTCTTGATTCGCTATAATTATGGAGATACACTCTGTGGAAGATAGGGTTTGTGACCAGTCCTGAAGCTAGTCAATAAACAGGTGTTTCAGGTAAAACAATAATAAATTCTTCATAGAGAATCCAAATGATGCGAGACAAACTTCATTGGAAATTGTAAAGACTTTGGTTTCTTGTGTGCGAGTTTCGGAATCAGATGTTAAATATTGAGTGTGGGGCATGCTGTGCAAGTTCACTCTCCTGAATAGACCAGAATTGAATAAAGTCTACCATTCTTTCTATAACTTTTTTGGGGGGAGGATTCAAGGAGTGAAACTTGGATGAGTTTCATAGAATACATTGAGTAATATTATATACAGGATTAGAGTACTCCAAGAATTGAATAATTGAAGAAATTGAAGAAGTCTCAGAAAACATTATTAGTTTCTATGTGATGATTGGTTGATGGTGATGATTTAATGTAAAGTTTTATTATCTCTCATATATTCTTGGGTGGAAGGAAGGAAAAAGGATGGAGATTTAAACTCTCTCTTGATATTGGAGGATTGTATCTTCCTCTTGGAGGTTTATCCCTCCCTTTACATTTGGAAGTTGTAGCTACCTTTGGAAGTCATTACTTCCCTTGAACAATAACTATTGATTATTTCTCA
>SNQJ01S0001428.1:251961-271404 GCA_010110895.2 Picea sitchensis | reverse complement strand
GATTGGAGGTTGCCCCCTCGAAGAGGCCTGTGAACATTGCTATCTGATTCAAAGTGCTATTTCTGTTGCTATTTCGTGAATCATTTCTGTGTATTGTGAAGATTATGCTGGATATTTTACTGTTATTATGTTATTTCTAGAATTTCGTTTATGTTCTGCATATTTTATATATCTGGTATCTTGCACATTTACATCTGACAAGTTTTCTTCCTTTTGGAAGAGGTATAAGATCCCAAGTATCGTTTTCCATTAAAGAAAGATACTCTTCATTCATTGTTGTATCCCAATTTGGATGACCTAAAACTTCTGCAAATGTCTCTAGATCATGAGTATCTGAAACTTGAGCCAAAAGAGAAGAGGCTCGCTAGAAATGTGAACGTGTCCGACATTGATCAGAAGGATCACCGACAATATCACAGACTGCTTCTCGTATTGAACGAGCCCATCTAGGAAGCGATGGTGATAGTGCAAGTTTAGGTTCAATGGAATCATTTGGAGGAAGGTGAGAAAGAGGAGGTCGATTTTCATCCTTATTGTCATCATCTGAAGAAGAAGAAACTATAATAGGAACAAAAGAAAGCACAAATGACGAAGATGTATCGTAGGTTGAAGAAGGCACACATGATGAATTAGGCTCGCAGGCCAAGATATTTTCATCAAATTTAACATCTCTTCTAATAACAATTTCATTACAATTTGGTTGAAGAAGTTTGTAACCTTTGACATCTTCAAAATAATCAACAAATACACATTTCTCACTTTTAGGCTGCAATGCTTTCCTTTTTTCATTAAGAATGTTAGCCCATGCTACACTTCCAAATACATTGAAGTGACTTACATCTGGCTTAATTTATTTCATGCTTCTTTTGGTGTTATATTTTTAAGAACCTTTGCGAGAGTGCGATTTACTATGTAATTTGCACAGTTAATGGCTTCTACCCAACACTTTAGAGTTAATCCCTTAGATTGGATCATACAATTAGCCATTTGTCTTAATGTGCAGTTCGTTATCTCAACAACACCATTTTGCTGTGGTGTATATGGAACAATGTGTTGCATTTGAATACCATGTGTAATAGTAACTTGTAAATTGATAGGTCACATATTCTCCTCCATTATCTGTTCTTAACCTTTGAAGTTGATGTCCATATTTATTTTCTACAAGGGCCTTGTAGGCCAATAACTTGTCAAAGACTTCACTCTTAAGTTTTAAGAAGTAAATCCAAGTGCATCTGGAAAAGTCATCAATGAAAGTTAAGAAATACTTGCACCTAAAAAAATAAGGAAAAGAAAGTGGACCACACAAGTCACTATGGACAAGTTGCAAGGCCGAGGTGTGCTAAGAGGCACACTTTTCAAAATTGTCCTGATGATGTTTTTTGAGAACACAACCGACACAAACACCATCTATGCAAGAAACAAGAGGAAGGCCAATCACCATCTATTCATTATATATTTGTTGCGATGAGCGATAGTTTAGATGAACAAAATGCTCATGATAAAGTTTTCTCAAGTTATCTCTATGAGCGACAAAAACTGATGGAAGAGATGATGAACCAAAGTTTTCAAACTTGTACAACTTGGTAATATCATTAGCAATTCCAGTTGCAAGAAAATGTCGAGGATATTTTATATCCTTGATTACAACTTGGTGAGGTGAAAACTCTATAGTTTTACCTTTACTTGAATGAGTAATTTGATATACTGATAGAAGGTTACGGAAAAGACTTGGAACACATAATACATCATTGAAATGACCATTATCTACCTGAATTGTTTTAGACCCTACAGCACTAAGAGATCTATCATCACCAACAAATATTTTCTTGGTGTTACATTCATTTAGATAAAAAAATATGGCTTTATCCTTAGCCATATGATAAGATGCTCTAGAATCAATAAGCCACTCATCAGAAGAAGAAGTAGAAGTTGCATTGAAGGAGAACCCAGAAGTAGAAAGTGCATGTCCATGAGAAGAAGAATACGAAGTAGAATCGATATTGATGATGTGCTTCTTCATCGCTGCTTCTAAATCTTCCATCTTCTTAAAACATTTGGTCTCATTATGACCATCTTACCCATAAAAGTTGCAATGTCTGTCAGTATTCTTACTTTTATATTTTGGTCCTTCATCATCATTAGGAGTTGAAGCTGGCTGAGAGGGTTTGGGACCCTTGTTTTTCTTGTTACTCTGGCAAGGATGTTGCTTCTTGGGATTATTGGATTTATCTTGTTGCTGGGCCACTAAGGCTTTGTTGGATGTACCTGCATTACTAATCAATCCAATTTGTAGAATATTATCTTGCTCTTGAATCAGAGCATCACAAAAGGACTCAAGGGATGCTTTTTTTATAAGTAGTCCCTAGAGATTCTCTGGTGTCATAAAAGGTAGATACAAAAACAAAATATTCACTACCAAGCTTAGCATTAATGACATATATGCATCGATCTTCTGGTAGATCTATTTTTCGTTTTATACATAAAAGTCTAAGTGTTTTGAACTTAGATAAGTAATCTTCAATGCAAGGAAAATAATTTGGATTGAAGGTCATTAACTGATTCTCAAAATGGTGGGCTCGAATAATATTGTGTTTACCAAACATAGTTTCGAGATTTTCCCAAGCATTATCAGGGTCATTAATTCCTTGAAGGTAAAACCTTAAATCAGGAGAGATGGACATTCTGATTAGTCCACGTGCTTTGTCATTATTATTTACCCATTTGATTTTCTTTTCATCATCAATGGGTTCTAGTTTACTTCTTAATACATCCTCCATATGAGATTTCCATGAGAAGTAGTTGGTAGTGGTAAGCAAAAGATCATTAGGAGATTCTATATTAAAGTATGCATAGAAAGATGAAATTGATGGTTTGGAAGGAAACATCTCGAAAAAATAAGTTGTTTAAAAAAAGATACTGAAAACGGACTTTGGATGTGAAAGTTATTCCCTTTTGAAAAAATGCATGAATGGTAACCAAAGAGCCTCGTGGAAAGTAGAAGTTGGTCCACGTGGTGATGCTCCTCCTAATTGTGCTTATAAACTCACTTTTAAATAAGTTACTTATGAAGTGACCCACTTTTATAGAATAAACAAGAATCACTTTTACAATGAAGTTACTTTGTAAATGAAAGTTGCATGCAAAATAACTTAATATAAAATATTAAAGTTATTCAATAGTAATTCACTTTTATAACTTAAGTGAAATTCAATTTACATATAATGCACGAACTTAAAAAAAAAGTAACAAAAGAGAGACTTGAACTCAAGACCTCTTACTAAGTAAAGTAACTTTTAACCAAGTGAGCTAGTGTAAAACATATTATATTGTTTAAAAGGATGATTGTTGTTGTTGTTGAAGACGACCTTGGAGAACGTAATAAAAAAAAAACTCTTTTCGTACAAATTTTTTTTTTCCGCTTCTTGACAACAACAATGGTTAGATCTCGGTTAGCTTACCTGAAAAATGAAAATTTCTCTCTGTTTCTGATTTACTGAGATTGCATAGAGCACATGACAAAGAGCATATGTAGACATAAAACCCATTTCTTCTTTGTTTCTGATTTTTTGAGATCGCACAGGGCACGGGGAAAAAAACATACGCAGATAAAAAAGAGTAGCATCCTAGAAATAAAAAAACTGAAAACCGAAATAAAACCAAAATAATAAATCTGAAAAAATTTAAAAGGGCGTATTTAGGCTTTATGCCTCTGGATCTGATTGAAATGGTCGTATCTTGAGCAAACAAAAACCTTTTCGAGTGAAACGAAAATCATTCTTGACTGAAATGAGCACTCTAGACACAATGGAACAATCCTCTCAATTCAAAAATGGATGAAAAATAAAAAAAAAACATATATGAGACAACATGACTTCATGATCTCGATCTACAACATGAGTGGGTCTTCAAATGCGCTCTGATACCATGTTAAAAAAATAGGTATTCCAACAGAGGATGAACACCTTTAGTAACCACTTACACAAATATATCAAAGATCAACACATTGATGTTTTCACGTGGTAAAACCCCTACTGGAAAACATCCACGATCCCAACCAATGTGGCCACTTGGAGCAATTTATTAATGCAAAAGAAAAATATTACAAAGAGATTTACAAGAGAGTTTTTCACGATCGATCATCAAAAAATGACCCTCCATGCTCTTTAAATGGAGATCATGGACCAATCGGGTGTTAAGTCATGAATCAATGTAGTTGTTAAGATCGAGGAGAATATGAATCGTTAGATCACTCTATGTTGGGAATATATCGTGACTGTCTGATTTCCTAACTACAATTGCATACTAAAGAAACACACTTTTACCTAACGAAAAATTAGACCAAGTTCACCTTAACTAACTTCTAAGTGTCTAAATATCCTAACAAATTTACTCTCCAACCTTAATCCAAGGCCCTATTTCCTAGACTACTGTTGATTTTTCTACAAAGAAAATAGTCTAGTTGATTTTAGTTAAGCGTTTGTTTTAGATGGTTGTTGATTACTCAAGACCACATAAATGCAACTAATGGTGTTTTATGACTCTACTATAAATATCTTGTAAGAACATTGGCATATCTAATTTGCACTAATTATTAAATGAATTTAGTTAAAGCATGAACAACTTGAAACAAAATTATGATACAATATGCAAAATTCCAAATACAATTTTTTTCTTTCCTTGCAAAGACCTATAATAATCAAACTCTACTTAATAAACACATGAAAGAAAATGCAACTAAAGAGACTATCCTCAAACACACAAACAACAAGAAAAAATAAAGACACCTAGAATGCTCTTTTTTTTATGATGAAAGTTAAATGCAATCAAACAAGCACTTTTTCAACTGCATACATACATTGGAAGGAAAAAACACAAAGATGTTGCGACCACACAGGAGGAAAATGGTAGGAAATTAGAAATAATCAAACCCAAAATGCACTTGTGCCTTCTGTGAAGGAAACAATTAAGTATTCACACCTTTTCTCAAGGCAACATGCGAGTATTCACACCTTTCCTGAAGGCAACAAGTGAGTGATTTCTCTGTCATTGAAGAAAACAAGATGTTGTTTCACTATAATTTTGGATATATGCCATGTGGAAGTTAGGGTTCTTGAATGCTCCTAACATCAGTTTCAAACAAGTTATCTTGAAACTTTCGCTATAACTTATTTTATAGGACGTTTCAAACCTTGAAACTTTGTAGAGACCGAGGAGAGATCTTGGTGTACATGTGGTACAAATTTCAGATGATGGTTCACTATACTTTCAAAGATATGCCCCGTGGAAGGTAGGGTTACTGAATGCTCCTAAAATTAGTTTCAAACATGTCAGTTAGACACTTTCGCTATAACTTATTTTCTGGGATGTTTCATACCTTAAAACTTCGTAGAGATAGATTAAAGGTTTTGGTGTACATGTACACATTTTAGATGTTGGTTTGCTATACTTCCAGAGGTATGCCCTGTGGAAGTTAGGGTTTTCGAATTCTCCTGAAATCAGTTTCAAACAGACCAACTTGACATTTTCATTATAACTTTTTTTATGGGGCTCTTCAGACTATGAAAATTTCAGAGAACATAGGAGACATACAAAAGTACCTTAGGTAATAATTTCAGAATCATATTTGAAAAATTGGATGCATGGCATGTTGTACAAGTTCATTTTTGGGAAGAGGCCCAAAACAACAAGTTTTGAGAAAGTTACCACTTGGAAATTCAAATTTTGGTCAGATCTGGTAAAGGAAGAAGTAGTGGGGAGACCTGGTGAAGGAAGAAACAATGAGTAGACCTCGTGAAGGTAGAAACAACAAGCAGAACCGATGAAGGCATAAGTAGTGGGGAGACCTGGTGAAGGAAGAATCAATGAGTAGACCTCGTGAAGGTAGAAGCAACAACCAGAACCGACGAAGGCAGAAGTAGCAAACATACTCAGTGAAGGTTGATGCAACTCACACAAAGAGATTGGTGTCTCTTTTTAAGTTGGTGTTTAGTGGTGGAGATTAGTAGATTGGTTTCTACAAAGATCTGTAAGAGTAGGTTGGTGCCACTAAAAAAAAGAGATTGGTTTCTCTAGCTAAGTTGGTGCTTAGCGGTGGGGATTTGTGTCTATGAAGTTCTGTAAGAGTAGGTTGGTTCCTACAAGGATTTGTACCAGTGGGGATTGGTGTCTCCAGTAGGTTGGTGCCTACAAATAATTATAATTAAAATTTTTGTGGTTTTCTCCCGAAAGGGTTTCCACTTAAATCTCGTGTTCCATGTTCTGTAGTTAATAGATCTCATATGTGATTGTTTTCTTATGGTTGATAAATGTTTGAAAGAGAAAAAAATTGTCTTACACTGATTCATGCCCCCTCTTAGTATACTGTGTGCTCAACATACTGAACAATTCTATAGCTAGGGCTAACCATAATATATCAAGTTTCAAAGAACAATGTTGATATTTCCCAAAAGTAGCATATGCTGATCTTTTAATAACTACCAATGAGTTACATGAGGTCTTACCCAGTTCAAATGGTTGATTGGAGATGATCCTTGTCAATTGTCTTTTCTCCAACTGTCCTCATTTTTGTTTAAGATTGCAAACCTACACACATAGAAACAACAAACCTTCTTCAAAATATTGGAAGAAATGAAAATGAATATAAAATAATTACTTTAACTAATTATATAAGGTGAATTAGTTCCTCAACTAAATACTAAAAATGAGATTGGATAACAACTCAGAACTTAGGGGAAGAAAAGAAGAGAGATCTTCATTTTATTATCAATAACAACAATACAAATAAATGTACCTGATTTTGTTGTTAGCACTGTCTGTAGCCCCCGTTTAAAATTCTTCGATCCGAGGCCACTCAGCTCTGCATCACCTCCAATGTTCTTCTTCTCGCAAGTATGGGGAAGATCAAGGGATCTTTGGCCTCAATTACATGAATGGGAGATGGAATTCGGGAAACATGGATTTCCAGGGAGATGAAGGTCATAAAAACCTTGGGAATGTGATGGATTTGATTGCTTGGTGATGCAGGAGCATCGTCAGCAAGTACACGTGGCAGGAAAACTCAGTGTCTGAGAGCCAATACAAAGTCTCTAATGCTATCCAGTACTGCAAATATTTTGAAGTGATAGAAAACAAAATAGGAAAGATCACACACGTGGAGACAAAATGAGCACATGTGACTTGGGAGATTAACCCTAGTCTCAATGTAACCACAATTAGATAGCAATTATTTTGTTTCTTTTGTATAAAGAGAGATTTTGTACGCCCAAAAGAGGGGTTACAAGAATTATGAGAAAGTACGAATCTTAGAGAAGTAGTTGTTGCTTTGATTTTAGCTGTAACCATTTTCTTGATTTTGAATGAAGATAATAGAGAAAAATTGATCCAATGTATGGTGTGAATATTGTTTGCAATTTCTTTGTTGTTGTCTTAAGCTTTTCAAGAATGAATGAATCTTGCTACGAGTGTATATAGCTTTGAAATGCTTATATAGGAATTTAAATCATTTTTCTTCGTGAGCCGGTGCAAGGTGTGCACACAGTCCGCAAGGAGGGAGTTGACAGGGTCTGTTTCGACTCGTAAATCTCAGGAGAAATAACATAATACTTTCTTTGCAGGAAGTGTAATGCGACTGCCACAAGGAGTGCACAGTCGTCGCAAGAACTCGAATCTTGTGTAAAGATCTGTTGCAAAGAGTGCACAGACATGGAATTCGAAGAAGAGTCGAAGCGACTCCGTAAATAAGTCGAAGGACGAGAGCGGAAGAACGCCAAGAAGGAGAGAAATGATTCTTTTCAAGAATCTTTGGATCTAAGTTTGACAAATTTCCCAAAAAAACAAGAAGTGCTTGGGAGATCGAAATCTTTGGAGAGATCAAGCTCAGGAGGAGTAGCACTTTCCAAGAAGCACGAACGAGATCCAAGAAATGGACTCACGGGAAGGATAAAGGTCAAAGCCTTTAAATCCTTTTGAAAATCTTCTAAGGATGAAGAAATCTTTAGCTTAGAGGGAATATCTGGACCATCCGATCAATGCCCAGACAATGAGGAGCAAGTATATAGGAGGAAAGATCTCAATCATTCGATCTAAGTGCAAACTAATCGTGGTCGTCTGATCAAGGTAAAGTGCACTAACATTAAAGCTTTGAACGTACACAGGAGGAACAGGGTCACAACATTACTAAATCATCAGAACCGTCCATCACGACATGACACGTGGCGAGAGATCAACATTTCGCTGACTCGCAGAGTGGAAAGCTCAAATAGTAGAGTTGTGAGGATTCACGAAGTGTGAAATCGGGAAAAGATCACAGCTGTTGATCATTCCGAAATCATCATAATCGTCTATTGTCAAGGAGGACACATGGCGAGAGATAAACATTTCGCTGACTCGTGACTCGAAGGAGTCAAAGGTTGAGTTGCGAGAACTCGCAAAACGCGAAATAGAGACATGATCTAAGCCGTTGATCAAAGGGGAGATGTGGACCGTTGATCCAGTGCCATCGAAATTTCGGCTATCGGGAGAACAAAGGCAAAGAGACTCCAAATTCGTGAATCGCGAAATCACAAAAAGATCACAACCATTGATCAAAGGAGGGATTTTAACCGTAGATCTGGTTTTGTCGGGACTTCGCAACTCAGGAAATTAGAGGTAAGAGTTCATGGAACTTGCGAAATCTGAAACCGTGAAGATTTGATCTGAGACGTCAGTTCGGAAGAGATCTGGACCGTTGAGCATCTAGGGAGACGACTCGTGAAGTGTTAACTCACGAGACGCGAAATCTCGAAACGCAAAATCGTGAAGTGCTCGAAGATTGGCCCACGGTCATAGCGAAGGGTCACATCGGTGAAGGGGAATAGAGGGGATAGAATGCACTAGGCTCCTGTTGGGATTTTAGAAGTTGGGAGAGTCAGAGTGACTCTCATGCAAAGGCTCGATACGCGAAGTCGCGATGCACCTTTCGATTAGGCGACTAGTCACAACCTTAGTCACATAAAGGGATGGGTTTAACCATGAGAGTTAGCGTCTAAACACGTTGAAGCTTAAATGTGTTAAGGAGAAAGTTGTGGGTTCCATATAACCTGTGATTTAAGGGAAAGCGGGCCTATTAAGTGGATTGAGGTTCTTGAGGGCCAAATAGTCAATCAGACTCAGTTTCTTGATCGATCCTAGACTGGGAGGTCACATAGTCCTTAGGAGAGAAGGGGAGCCTTCATCAAGTGGTATCAGAGCTGATTTTCGTCTGTAGATTTCAGGCGAAGGAGAAAAATAACTTGAAGTTTTACTCTGTGTGTAAGAGACAGTCAACACAATCTCGCCAAGGAGACGAGGGGAGCCAGCTTTAGTCAATTGCGTTGTAGAAAGAGAGATGTGAGAACTTCATGCAATGTTGGAAGCAATGGAAGCAGTGCAGAGAAGAGCACCTGATGCTGGAGACGTCAACGATGCAAAGAGAGAAGATGTAGAAGCCAAAGAAGTTGCAGGGGAACACGTTGCCGAAGAACTCTTGGTAAGAGAAGTTATTAGATTGGGAGCTAGAGCCAAGATAGAGGTCCAAATGTGAGAAAGCAATTTGGATGCTGAAGAGCTAGTGGATTGGATAAGGTCCATGGACAAATATTTCTATTATGAAGATGTCAATGGGGAGAAAAGGGTGAGACATGTTGTCACCAGGCTTAAAGGACATGCAACACTGTGGTGGGATGAACTACATGCTGAGAGGAGAAGTAGAGGCAAACTGAATATAAAGAATTGGGACGGAATGGTAGCCAAGATGAAGATTAAATTCATGCCCAAAGATTGTCAGATCAATCTGTTCAGGAAGATGTAGAACCTGAGACAGAAGGGTATGACAGTCAAAGAATACACAGAGGAGTTCTACAACCTGAACATTAGAGTTGGACAAAGAGAGTGGGACGAAGAAAAATTTGCCAGGTATATGAATGGCCTGAGGTGTAGAATCCAGGAGGAGCTCAACATGATGTCAGTAAGGCCAGTGGAGGACGCTTATCAGTTTGTGCTGAAGGCAGAAGAGAAGTTGGCCAGAAAACAAAGCCAGTGAGGTAGAGGTAAAATCTCAGCCCTGAACAAAGGCAAGGGAGTTTCCCATGACAAGGCACATAATTCCAAAGACAAGGCTGGAACTCCACACAGTCACTCAGAAAGAGGAGGAAGTTCCCGAGGAAGACATGGTGGTGGAAGAAACTCTTCTAGAGGAAGAGGTAGTAGAGGAATAAGATGTTATGTCTGTGGAAAGATAGGGCACATGTCTTGGGAATGCCCCGAGAAAAATAAAGAAGGAGGAGAAGCTCACATTTCAGAAGCACAAAGAGAGAATGTTGAAGCAGAGGGAGTAGAGGATGGAACATCCCTGACGATGAGAAATGTTCTCTTAAAACCAGAGGCAAAAGTTAAAAATCCAGTATAGAGGATAATTTACAGACTAAAGACAGAGTATGCAAGGTGATAATTTATAGTGGGAGCATTGATAACTTAGTATCCATGGAGATGGTGGAGAAATTGGAGCTAGAGACAACTGCACACCTAGAGCCATATAAAGTCTCATGGTTGCAGAAAGGAAACCATGTAATGGTTACTAAACAATGCTTGGTTGAATTTAAGATAGGAGGATATAGAGATGCAATTGTGTGTGATGTAATTCCCATGGATGTATGCCATATTTTGTTGAGAAGACCATGGCAGTTTGACAGAAATGTCATTCATGATGGGAGGAAGAATACATACACCTTGGAGAAGAATGGTACAACACACATGTTTTTGCCAATAGAGGAGAAGAAAGTAAAAGAGGAAGCCAACACAAGCATACTCTTCATGAGTGGGAAAGAACTCCTGAAATAAATCAAAAAAGAACATGAGATGCAGTTTGTTGTGGTGAGGAAACCTAGAGTTATCCTTACAATTACTTTGATGGAAGATTTGCCTGAAGAAGTTAAGGAATTGCTGGAAAATTTTGCTGACATAGTGGTGGATGAGCTGTCAAACTCATTTCCACCCATTAGAAGTATCAGTCATCATATTGATTTGATACCAGGAGAAAGTCTGCCAAACAAAGTAGTTTACAGACTGACACGTCGAGAGAATGAGGAGGTAAAGAACCAAGTCCAGGAATTGTTAGACAAGGGTTTGGTCAGAGTGAGCTTGAGTCCATGTGCAGTGCCAACTGTGTTGAGTCCAAAGAAAGATGGAGGATGGAGAATGTGTATAGACTCAAGAGCCATCAATAAGATCACTATCAGGTATAGATTAACTTTGCCAAGAATAAATGATTTGATGGACTGTTTAAGTGGAGCAAATTTCTTTTCTAAGATAGATTTGAAAAGTGGATATCACCAAATCAGAATGAGGGAAGGTGATGAGTGGAAGACAACAGTTAAGACAAATGAAGGTTTGTATGAGTGGCTTGTTATGCCATTTGGATTAACCAATTCCCCAAGTACTTTAATGAGGTTGATGAATGAAATACTAAAAGATTTCATTGGCGAGTTCATGGTTGTGTATCTAGATGATATACCGATCTTTAGTAAGACTAAAGAGGAGCATTTGATGCACCTAACATTAGTGATGAGGAGACTACAACAGGAGAAGTTGTTGATAAACTTGAAAACGTCCTCTTTTATGAAAACATAACTCATTTACTTGGGTTTTGTGATCTCTTCAAACGAACTAAAGATGGATCCAGATAAGGTGAAAGCAATCAATGAATGGTCGTCACCGAGGAGCATGTTTGAGGTAAGAAAATTCCATGGATTAGTGAGTTTCTATAGGAAGTTCATCATATATTTCAGTGGAATTTGTGCACCAATGATGGATACAGTGAAGAAGAGGCACAAGCCTTTTAAATGGAAAGAGGAGGCTGAGAACGGAGCGACCAATTATGGTCTTGCCAAATTTTGAGAAGATGTTTGAGGTAAGGTGTGATGCAAGTGGCATTGCAATTGGAAGAGTTTTGAGCCGGGACAATAGACCTGTTGCTTACTTCAGCGAGAAGCTGAATGAGACTAAGAGAAAATACTCCACCTATGACAAGGAGTTTTATTCCATAATCCAAGCCATGAAGAAATGAAGACATTACCTTGTCCCACAAGAATTTGTCTTGTATAGCAATAACCAAGCTTTACAATTCATAACCAGACAAGAAAAATTGAATCAGAGGCATGCGAAGTGGATTGAGTATATGAAGAATTTTACTTTTGTCATAAAACATATTGCTGGGAATGATAACAAAGTTGTTGATGCATTGAGCAGGAGATGTTTAACTCTGTAGGAATTTCAGGTAAAGACCTTAGGGTTTGAACACCTTGAGGAAATGTACAATGATGATCCAGACTTCAAGGAAGCATACGAAGCATGCATGAATCCTGTGTTGAGAGATAGGAGCCAGTGGACAAAGTATATGATTCAAGAGGGATTGTTGTTCAAGGGAAATCAATTGTGCATACCAAAATTCTCAATGAGGGATAACCTTTTGAAGGAAAAACATAGTGGAGGATTGGTTGGACATTTTGACCATGATAAGACATTTGCGCAGTTGAGCAGTTCATACTATTGGCTAGGTATGAGAATAGATGTAATAAAATTCGTGAACAAATGTGGAATCTGCCAACATGCAAAAGGTAAAAGACAAAACACTGGATTGTATCAACCATTTCCCATACCAGAGAGGCCTTTGGATACAATAAGCATGAATTTTGTGTTGGGACTGCCAAGAACACAAAGAGGATGTGATTCCATATTTGTGGCGGTGGATAGATTTTCCAAGATGGCACACTTTATCCCATGTTAGAAGACCAGTGATGCAACACATGTTGCAAACCTATTTTTCAAGGAAGTTGTGAGACTTCACGACCTACCCCAAAGCATTGTCTCGGACAGAGACACAAAATTTGTTGGTCATTTTTGGAGAAAACTGTGGAAGAAGTTGGGGACATATTTGTCCTTCAGCTCAGCTTATCACCCTCAGACAGATGGACAGACTGAGGTGGTAAACAAAATTTTGGGAAAATTATTGAGTCTGGTCACCGAGCACCATAATCAATGGGATCAGATTCTTCCACAAGAAGAATTTGCATACAATGACTCACCAAATAGGAGCACTAGGAAGATCCCATTCCAGATATTGTATGGAATGCAACCCAGGGGAGTATCTAATTTGAGAGACTTGGAACAGAGTGAGATCAGAAGCGTTGGAGTAGAATATTTTGCTGCAGAAATGCAGAAGCTCCATAGCCAGATCATGGGGCAGTTGCAAAATTCTAGCCAAGAGTACAAATGCAGAGCTGATCAACATCCCAGAGAACTCCAATTTGAAATAGGAGATCAGGTTCTAGCACATCTCAGGAAGGAAAGGTTCCCTAGGGGGACATATACAAAGCTAAAGATGAAGAATATAGGACCATGTAAGATCTTGAGGAAGTTTGATGCCAACGCCTATGAGATTGAGCTTCCAGATGATGTGGACATATCACCCATATTCAACATCTCAGACCTATATCCTTACAGGAAGGATGACACAGAGGAATCAACAGATCAAGGGAAGATTGAATGGGAGAAGTAAATGCCTATAGCAAAAAAACCACAGATGGAAAAGATTGTTGATTGGAGGATTAGTAAGAAGACCAAGAGGAAGACCTATTTTGAATATCTCGTCAAGTGGAAGGGACACCCAATAGAAGATGCCAGTTGGGAAAGTGAACCTTATATTCAAAATCATGGAAAGTCGGTACAGGAGCTCATGGACAAGAGTCCATGAATTTTTGTCCAGGGGGAGTATGATGCAGGAGCATCGTCAACAAGTACACGTGGCATGACAAATAAGTGCCTGAGAGACAATACCGAGTCTCGAACGCTAGCCAGTACTGCAAATATTTTGAAGCGATAGAAAACAAAAGAGGAAATATCACATGCATGGAGAAAAAATGAGCACGCGTGACTTGTGAGCTTAACCCTAGTCTCAATGTAACCACAATTAGATAGTAGTTAGTTTGTTTCTTTTGGATAAAGAGAGATTTTGTACGCCCAAAAGAGGGGTTACGAGAATTATGAGCAAGTACGAATCTCAGAGCAGTAGTTGTTGCTTTGATTTTAGCTGTAACCATTTTCTTGATTTTGAATGAAGATAACAAAGAAAAAATTATGCAATGTATGGTGTGAATAGTGTTTGCAATTTCTTTGTTGTTGTCTTAATCTTTTCAAGAATGATTGAATCTTGCTACGAGTGTATGTAGCTTTGAAATGCTTGCATAAGAATTTAAATCATTTTTCTTCGCGAGCCGGTGCAAAGTGTGCACATAGTCTGCAAGGAGTGCGTTGACAGGGTTTGTTTCGAATCGTAAATCTCACGAGAAATAGCGTAAGAATTTCTTTGCAAGAAGTGTAAAGCGACTGCCGCAAGGAATGCACAGTCGTCACAAGAACTCAAATCTTGTGTAAAGATCTGTTGCAAAGAGTGCACAGACATGGAATTCGACGAAGAGTCGAAGCGACTCCGTAAATAAGTCGAAGGACGAGAGAGGAAGAATGTTAGGAAGGCGAGAAAGGATTCTTTTCAAGAATCTTTGGATTTGAGTTTGATGAATTTCCCAAAAAAGCAAGAAGTGCTTGGGAGATCAAAATCTTTGGAGAGATCAAGCTCAGGAAGAATATCACTTTCCAAGAAGTGCGAACGAGATTCAAGAAATGGACTCACAGGAAGGATAAAGGTCAAAGCCTTTAAATCATTTCGAAAATCTTCTAAGTCTGAAGAAATCTTTAGCTCAGAGGGAAGATCTAGACCATCCGATCAACGTCCAGACAACGAGGAGAAAGTATAGAGGAGGAAAGATCTCAACCGTTCGATCTGAGCACAAACAGATCGTGGTCGTCTGATCAAGGTTAAGTTCACTAACATTAAAGCTTTGAACGTACACAGGAGGAACAAGGTCACAAAATTTTGAAATCATCGGAACCGTCCATCATGACATGACACGTGGTGAGAGATCAACATTTCTCTGACTCGCAGAGTGGAAAGGTCAAAGAGTAGAGTTGTGAGGATTCACGAAGTGAGAAATCGCGAAAAGATCACAGCCGTTGATCGTTTCGAAATCATCGAGATCATCCGTTGTCAAGGAGGACACATGGTGAGAGATCAACATTTTGCTGACTCGTGATTCGAAGGAGTCAAAGTTTGAGTTGCGAGAACACGTGAAATGCAAAATCGTGACATGATCTGAGCCGTTGATCAAAGGGGAGATCTGGACCGTTGATCCAGGACCATCGCAATTTCAGCTATCGGGAGAACGGAGGCAAGGAGACTCCAAAGTCATGAATCGTGAAATCGCGAAAAGATCACAGTCGTTGATTGAAGGAGGGATTTGAACCGTAGATATGGATTTGTTGGGACTTCACAACTCGGGAAATCAGAGGTAAGAGTTCGGGGAACTTGCAAAACCCGAAACCGCGAAGATTTGATCTGAGCCATCGATTCGAGAAGAGATCTGGACCATTGAGTGTCTAGGGAGACGACTCGTGAAGTGTGAACTCATGAGACGTGAAATCGTGAAATGCTCGAAGATTGGCCCATGGTCATAGAGAAGGGTCACATCGGTGAAGGGGAATAGAGGGGCTAGCATGCGTTAGGCTCCTGTCGGGATTTCGAAAGTCGGGAGAGTCGGAGTGACTTGCATGCAAAGGCCCAATACACGAAGTTGCGATGCGCATTTCGATTAGGCGACTGGTCACAACCTTAGTCACATAAAGGGAGGGGTTTAACCAAGAGAGTTAGCGTCTAAACACGCTGAAGCTTAAAGGCATTAAGGAGAAAGCCGCGGGTTCCATATAACCTGTGCTTTAAGGGAAAGAGGGCATGTTAAGTGGATTGAGGTTCTTGAGGGCCAAAGAGTCAATCAGACTCAGTTTCTTGATCGATCCTAGACCGGGAGGTCGTGCAGTCCTTAGGAGAAAAGGGGGGTCTGCATCACTTGGGATATATGATCATTCTGGCATAATAAAAATGCTTGTTAGGTTCTCCTTCCTTTGGGTCTTTTTTATACCATTTCAAGATGGTTGAGACCTTTTTCCATGGGTTTTAGGGAGTTACAAAATTGGTTTTTCCATAAACCCCACTCAAGAGTGAGTAATCTTCTAATCTTATCTTTTAAATACTATACATTACCACTCTTTTCAAACAACTTGGAGCTTCAAGTCCTTGATGATGGGTGGAGTGTCCACTCAAAACATTGGAAGTTTCAAAACTTACCACACAATATTTATCCAAAAATCTCTTGCATAATATTGGAAATATCGCTCTATTATCACCAAAACCCACCTCGACGATAATATCGTCAATATTTATTGCGATAAATTCAATTTTGGAAATTATCGTGATAATTTCTGTATTTATGGAGAGACAACAAAAAATGATCACCCTGCTCCTTTCTGGTGTGCTTTAAGTCACAATTTTGGTTTTAAAACCCCATTTTGCAAAAGTTGCTAAGGGGGATTGAGCTCTAAGGATATTGTGACCATTTTCCATCAAACAAACAAGGAGAAATCAATTGTTATTGCCATACTAAGCATTTGTGGAGTGGGGGTCTACTCCAATCTACATATCCATATTCTCAGGAATGTAAAAAGAATTATGCCTTCATTTTCTTTGTTTTTCAAGATTTAGTATAAGGTTTGCATTGCCCATTAGATATACCTCTTTCCCCCCCCTTTTAATAGGGGATTAACACTTAAGTAGCTATGGTATTTTAATTGTAGGATTCTTGAAGTTTTTTGTGGATTTGGATTGTAAATTTCCCTTATTTTTTTTGTCCCATAGGTTTACAAATTTAATTAGTGTTCTACACATTTCAAAATNGGTTTTAAAACCCCATTTTGCAAAAGTTGCTAAGGGGGATTGAGCTCTAAGGATATTGTGACCATTTTCCATCAAACAAACAAGGAGAAATCAATTGTTATTGCCATACTAAGCATTTGTGGAGTGGGGGTCTACTCCAATCTACATATCCATATTCTCAGGAATGTAAAAAGAATTATGCCTTCATTTTCTTTGTTTTTCAAGATTTAGTATAAGGTTTGCATTGCCCATTAGATATACCTCTTTCCCCCCCCTTTTAATAGGGGATTAACACTTAAGTAGCTATGGTATTTTAATTGTAGGATTCTTGAAGTTTTTTGTGGATTTGGATTGTAAATTTCCCTTATTTTTTTTGTCCCATAGGTTTACAAATTTAATTAGTGTTCTACACATTTCAAAATACCAAATCCATTAATCACAATGTGGGAGTATGGTCTACCTTACGATGGTCATAATAGAATGAGGTTGAATTGCAAGTTATGTGGTATGGAAATGTTTGACAGAATCAACCTTTAGAAATACCACTTTTCCAAAATCCTAGGGAATGAAGTGGGGATTTTCCCAACATTTGTCCCAGAAATTGTCCACGTTGCAAATCAATCCATCTTTTATATGAACAAGAAGAGAGATCAAAGGAAAGGAATGAGGCTTGAGCTTGCAAATAGAGCTGCAAGAATCTCAAGAGTTGGGGAAAATCAATCCTCGATCTCACATTCCACAATTCTTAGCCCCTTATTGTCCTCACCTTTCTTTGTGTCGAGGTCAATGCTTAGGGGGCAACCTTTTATTCAGTTGATAGTGAATACAAAGAATAAATAGGATCCCACCAAGATTGTGGCAAGATGTTTTCTATGGAGTGACATACTGCTCAACATTCCCAAGAACAACCCATTCTACCATTCCATGTTTGAAATTTCTACTATTGTTGGTCTGGGGTACAAAGGCCCTTTCTATATGATTTGAGATGGCCTCTCCTTCAAGGGGAAAAGACTAATTGCACAAAGAGATTGGGTGAACTTAGGACACCATGGGAAATCACAGGATGCACTATTATTTCAGATGGTTGAAAAAACGGGAAGGGCAAGTCCATTCTCAATTTCTTGGTGAATTATCCAAGGGGGACAATGTTTATCAAATTTGTTGATGCATCTGCAAATGTTAAATATGCACAATTTCTATTTGAGTTGTTGAATGGATTAATTTGTGAGATATGTCCGCAGTATGTTGTCCAAATCATTACGGTCAATGCTACTAATTATGTTGTTTCTCACAAGTTTCTCATGGAGAGGTATCAAACCTTTTATTGGACTCCTTGCGCCACCTATTGCATTGAATTGATGCTAAAGGTCATGGACAAAACTCCTTGGATAAAAGAAATTGTTGAGTCAGCTAAGAGTGTTACAATATATATATTATCATACTTATGTTCTTACACTCATCATACAGTTCACAAGGAACAAAAGTTGGTCCACCTCGCTATCATGCACTTCACGACTGGTTTCATTTCTCTTTAGTCTCTCCACAATTCTATGTTGGAGTTGAATATGATGTTTTTTTCAGATGAATGGAACACTTGTGTCTATAGCACTAAAGTGGATGAGCAAGTCATAGCCCAACTTGTGAGACACAATCAAAGTTTTTGGATGGGTATGCAAAAGTTGTGTGATATTAGTGAACCTTTGGTAAAGGTTCTTCGCTTGGTTGATGGTGAGAAGCCTGCAATGGGCTACTTGTATGAGGCCATGGATAGGGCCAATGAAGCTATTCATCGATACAATGAGGGCAAGGGGGAAGAGGGATTCACTAGACGAGCCGAGATATGGAGTGTCATTGATGAGCGATGGAACAACACTCACCATCATCCAATTGATGCAACAAGGCTCTATCTCAAACCCAGATACTCTTATGCATGTGGATTTAGGTTTGATGCAGAGGTTATGGATGGATTTTTCCAACATGTTAAGATGATGGTGTTGACTCTCGCTAAACGCTTAGATATTTCCAAACAAACAAAAATATATAAGATGAGTGCTGGGACATTTGGATATGATATGGATATCCAAGATAGAACCGCTAGGATGCCAAGATACAAGTAAAATTTGTTTCAAACTTTCAAATTTCAATGTCTTTCCTTTCTATTTATTTGTTTCTCAATGGAAATATAATTCGTTGTCTTTCATTTCCATTTATTTGTTGTAGATGTTTGGTCGACAAACTATGACAGAAGAGTCCCACAACTGCAAAAACTTGCCATTTTGGTGCTAAGTCAAACTTGCAGTTCTTCAGGGTGTGAGTGCAATTGGAGTGTTTTTGAAAAGATACACTCCAAAAAGGGCAATAGGTTAGAAATGTTCAATTTTTTTATTTTATTTTATAATTTCATTAATTTTAATTTATTCCCATGGGACATCATCCTCTAATTACAAAATGACCATCATACCAGTTAGATGTCCACCGCTTCAATGACATAGTCTATGTCTACTACAATTTCAGGTTGTGGGTGAGGTAGATAGACAAAGTGCTCGGTACAGATTCCATTTCATTGGACGCGCTTGATGCCACGAGTTTGTGGAGGGTGGAAACCGAGA
>SNQJ01S0001428.1:241633-249735 GCA_010110895.2 Picea sitchensis | reverse complement strand
GATCCAGGTGGATATTGGTGGCCACCCACCTATTCCACTTGGACCCCACCATTGCTTCTTTCAGTTTTTCAGTTTCCGCACAGTTTACTATTTTTAGTAGTTTTTCGGGTCCTGAACTTTCGGAGCCGTTTTGAGGCCTTAAACAACGTTTTTTGGGAAAACAGGAAGCAACATGGATTATAAATCAATGTTTCTCACCCAAAAGTTGTAGTCCTCGGATAGATCTTTCTAACGAGGTATGGAGCGCATCAAACGGAGATCGTATGCCAAAGTTACGTCCCTGAGAAGTTGATGTACCAACTTACCAAAACGGGGCCCATAGTCTTGGCATTTCATCTCCTAGGGTTAGGTCTTTGGATGTTTAGTGTTTTCCATTGTTTCTCAATAATAATAGGCCTTCGAGCCTCATTGTAACACAGTTCAGAGGCCAGTAGCCGCCACATCTCTTCTCAAAGATAAACTACCAACGCCCTAGCTAGTTTACTTCCATTATGTCTGTAAGCATATTTCAGTCATTTGTTATTAATGAAATGAAGTCTTATTTCCACTGCATCTCTGTATTTATGTATTTCATTGTGTTCCTACATAAATCCGGATCATGGTTGGAGCATGATGTTGATGAGTTGGAGGAGGAGGTATAAGAGGATGTTCCACTTCCAAGAGAGACAGCTTTGGAGTAGGAAGAGGAAAATGAGAGTGTGCCGCAGCTAGAAATACCACCTCCACAAATATATGCAACTAGGGGAAGAGGTGGAATACATCCCACTTCAACTTCCACCTTATCCCTAGGAGTTGCACCTTCCACCTTAGGCTTACCCTCAACACGTCCACCTACTGCTTCTAGAGGAAAAACATTGGCAACGACCTTTGCCCGTAAAATGGGTAGAGAGAATCATTGATATCTTAATACTTCATGATTAGCCTTGTAATATCTAGATGCCTCATGATGATCATCTCATGAGATACATTTATTTTTGTTTTGATGTGATTTTGTATTATCCTTTCAAGACTTATGTCTCAGACATATTTCAATATCGATGTCTAATGTACCACTTACATCTTATATTGTAATTTTATTTTCATATTTAAGTGACAATGTGTTTGTTTGATGTTGATGTTGCTTTTGAAGTTTAAAAATTGAAAAAAATGATTATTTTTGTATTTTTTTTTTAAGTTTCTCAATAATTTAGATATTTTCCCAATATTACCAATAATTTAAATTTCAAACCCCAACAATAAATTCCAAATAACTATAAACGTAACATTGGTATGTACTGAGGATGGATTCTAAACCCTGAACATCTCTTATGTTGAGTTATTAACAAAGCACATAAGTGTTATATTTTTTTTTAACCATTAGAGTTGTCTATACTTTTCAGATGTGGATATCCGACATTGTGATATGTTGATGATTTCAAATTGGGCATCCATGCGTATACCGTTTCTCTGGAGGATTCTAAAGACTGCAGATTTTTTTATGCAGTTTGATCAACAAAGGACAAAAGTATTTAGATGTTTTTTGGAACATTAGAGTTGTCTATGCTTTAGATGATAATATCTACTTCGTGATATGAAGTATTTAGATGTTTTCTGGAACATTAGAGTTGTCTCTACTTTAGATGATGGGAATATCTACTTTGTGATATGCTTCTGATTTGCTGATTTCATTGACAGAAAAATACCTCTAGCGGGATATAAGTATGTTTTCTGATTCGTCAAGAAGCCTGGTAAGCCTAGTACTGGGGAAAATAAAATCTGTAGACTGTTATCCCTGATCTTTCTGAGTTTACATTTCCACTACGCATGGAAAATAAAATCGAAATGTGAAGAGCATACAAATGTATTTCTACCATCCAAGTTATGCCTTTGAAAATTGATACCCTCCGAGCAACAATCAAATTGTTAATGATATAGAGAAAATTGCCATCACCGGCCTTACCTATTTTACCCCAAATCCAGGGAAAATATAGAGAAAATTCTTGGGAGGTATATTTGGCCGTTCGTCCCAGAGAATGCTTTAGCTGTTTTTTTTATTTTATTTTTTTTCAATGTTTTTACTGCATTTATCTTGGTAACATAGATTAAAATTAAAGATGGAGTTCTAAGTGAATTTTTTTTATTAAGAGTTTTTGAGTGGATCTAATGGTTAAGAACATGTGCTTCCTCTTTGAAAATCATCACGATTACAAGTTCAAGTTTAAATCCAAAGGAGAGAAAAATATATAAACTTTAGCAACCAAATCACTGTACTAAGGGATGCTTATCAGTTATTACAAACCATGTCAAGTTATTACAAGCCATGTCAACAGCTATTTTAACTTGGTTTGAACTAAAGTTTTTAATCCAAATAACATGGCTTAAATGGCAAATGGTTTTTCAACCATTATTTCAAAAATATGTTTTGAGATATGATCTGACGACATGTACTGTTCTTACTATAGTTTCAGGTAACTGTCTTTAAGCATTTTGTAGACCAATAACAGCCATTTTTTTGTTGCCTTTCAACTATTGTCATTCTCGTCCAATGCTCTGTGAGATGCATACAAATCCTTTTTCAACCAAGAATCAAAATTGGTAAAATATGTGTTTTACAATAAATGCCCATAAAATATTGCATATGTCAACACAATATCAGTCTCACTGACATTTTCTAGTCTTAATATACTGTAACTTTTTCTACAATGAAACATGCATCATTCATTCTGAAAAATACACTAAAAGAAATTAACTTGTATGGAATTGTATTGCATTTTCTACAATGAAACGGGCATCATTCATTTTAAACAATACACTAAAAGAAGTAAATTTGTATTGTCATGTATTTCAAAAATATTGAAGAATACAATGTGATCACCACCAGCAGAAGTACGGAGTTTTGTGTGTAGATTTCCCCTGACAAAACAACAAACTCCTCTGTGATCACCACCAGCAGAAGTACGGAGTTTTGTGTGTAGATTTCCCCTGACAAAACAACAAACTCCTCTGTGATCACCACCAGCAGAAGTACGGAGTTTTCTGTGGAGATTTCCCCTGACAAACAACAAACTCCTCTGTGATCACCACCAGCAGAAGTANGGAGTTTTGTGTGTAGATTTCCCCTGACAAAACAACAAACTCCTCTGTGATCACCACCAGCAGAAGTACGGAGTTTTCTGTGTAGATTTCCCCTGACAAAACAACAAACTCCTCTGTGATCACCACCAGCAGAAGTACGGAGTTTTCTGTGGAGATTTCCCCTGACAAACAACAAACTCCTCTGTGATCACCACCAGCAGAAGTACGGAGTTTTTTTAGTAGATTTCACCTGGCAAATCAACAAACTCCTCTGTAAACTTTTCAACCTTGAAACCAATTGAACAATCTTCCAGATCTTTGGAAGCATTAACGGGGATAGTTAACAGTGATAGAAGAAGAAGAAATAAGTGATGATGAATCAGAATCCATGGTCATCACTTGGGTCTCATCATTTTCGTCCATGAGGGATTGTAGAGTTCTTGGTATTGGGGGAGTCGAAACATCGACAATTCCTTCTAGCATCTTTACAATTGTGCCCATTGTTGGCCTTGAATCCTCATCATCCTGAATGCACCAGATAGCCACCATCGCTGTCCTCTTAATCTCTTCTACATCAATGTCCTTCCCAAGGCGGTCATCTACAAGCTCCATAATGTTTCCCAGGCTAACTTGCTTGGCTGCCCAAGTTGGGAAAAACCATTTTTCAGATTCCACGTTGCTTGACTCAATGTTTTTGCGACCTCCCATGATTTCTAGGAGTGTCATTCCAAAGCTGTATACATCAGCCTTGGCCGTAATTGGCAGCCCAGATATCCATTCCGGGGCTAAATAGCCTCTAGTACCACGCATTGTTGTCAAAACGCGGCTAAAATCCCTGCCAATAAGTTTTGCCATCCCAAAATCCGAGACTTTGGCATTGAAATCTTCATCCAAGAGAATGTTTTCCGGCTTGATATCACAATGAACGATACAATCCCTGCATTCTTCGTGCAGGTATGCAATCGCCCGAGCTGCACCTAGTGCAATTCGAAACCGGGTCTTCCAGCCCAGAAAATTCTTACTAAACAAAAATGTATTCAAAGACCCATTGGGCATGTAATCATAGACCAACAGTCTCCGATCTCCCTCTGAACAGAAACCCCTGAGACGAACAAGATTTACATGCTGGATCATCCCGATAGTACTTACCTCCATCCGGAATTGCTTCTCACCTCCTTCGGGTCTCTCCAATTTCTTGACAGCTACTGGGATGGAACCTGCAAGGGTACCCTTGTAAACAGATCCAAACCCTCCACTCCCCAGCTTCTCATAAAAATTCCTGGTCGCAATATGCAGCTCTTTATATGCAAACATGGTCAGCGTCGTCCCATTAAAACCCTCCTCAGAGGAGGAATGCTTTGCTTGATTCCTTCGCTTCCAGCAATAAACATTTAGAGCGGCAATCAGTACAAAAATCCCTATACCAGAAAAGCCTCCAATCAACACCCCAGGATTAGCCTTCCTTCCGGACAAATCCCGGCAAGCAGCTACCCGAAAATATAACAACATACTATTGTTACTACCAGCAGTACTATAACTAGTACCGTCGTCCTCAGCATCACTAGAATAATTTCTGGGATTCCACAGATCACCCCACAAGAGCCTACAGTCCTTCAGAACCCCCTTATACGCATATCCAATACAGGAAAAATTATTCAAACAAAACTTCTCACAGGATTCAATCAACACCCCAGGGATCAAAACACTACTACTCCTATTCAAATCAACACTTCCCAATTCATAAAACTTATCAGTTTTGCACTGCGGTGGACTACTCCTAATGCAACCCCCAGACCAATCCTGAGAATCCCAAGCCTGGGGGTTCCTGGGTTCGAACCCCTCCAAGCAGTGACAATACTCTAAATTATTAGTACCGTCACTACAAATCCCATTAGGTCCACAGAGCCCATAAACGCTACATATTTCAACGGGCCTCTTCCAAAACATAATCCAGTGATCTGTTTGATAAGTCCAAGCATACTGCTTAATCTCTCCAAAAACACCTACAGCAAATCTAGACATTGCACTAAATTGGGGTAATTCCGTGTAAGTAAAATATCCGTCAGAGGAATTCGGATTGACGAAGGTGAAATTGTAGATATATTTGACGGTCATCTCCGGAACATACAAAAAGCTATAGCCATCCCACTTGCCGCTGCTCCAGTAGGGCACGGAATTCCGCCAAACAAGCACGAACTCGCTGAATTCAGCAGAATCAGAATTTAGCCTCAGCTGCAGGCTGAAATCTCCCGGCGCTGGATCCGTCGCTGTTTTCCACGACGTCAAGCTCTGCCCGTAACGGATCTTCATCCCCGGCAGCCACGTCTCCGCCGGATTTTCGAAGCTCTCCCACACAACACCACTGCCACTGCTCTCCATCAAAACCAGATTACCGGAATCCAAAATTACCGCCCGGGAAGCCCTCCGGCGGTTTCCTGTCTCCCAGACGGAGACGTTGTTGGCGTCCACGACAGCCAGCCGGCCGCTGTCCGTGAATTGCAGGGCCGCGGAAGCGCCGACGGGGGTTTCCCGGTTGGCGACCCAGACGTAGGTCCTGAGCGGGATTCCGGCATACCAGATGCCTATATACCATTTATCAGCACCGCTCGGGCTGAAAAACCCCAGCTCAAATGTGCCATTTTTGGAGACAATTGTCCGGTTTAAGGTAAGGCCCGGCCCTAGATTTATTGTATCATCTGCTGCTGCTGTAATGGCCGCGAAAAAGGCAACAAAACACCAAGGCATATAACATCGGCAGCTTATCTTCATTTACCTTTCCTTTCCTCAATCCTTCACCATAGCCGTGAGTTGAGAGGTATCAGGGATTCACAGTTTATAACGAATCCCAAAACAAGGACTCCATGAAGGTAATTTTACAATGTATTTCGGATCCAAAAGGGCTGGGATTCGAACTTCAAAAGCTTGAATTCTGTACACTGTTTTCTCGACGGAAAACTCGAGTTTTCCGTCCTGATGTGGCTCCGAGAGATCCACGGATCGAATTCTCTGCACGCCCAACATACATTAAATTCAACTGTGTATGCAGAACAGAGCTGGCAAAGAAGTCAGTGAAATACTTCCATGCTGTCGAGGACGACGACGACGGTAACCGTAAACGGGCGCATTGAGCACATGGCAACAAATTGTTTTCTCATTTTGTAATATTTGTTGATGGGGTGGACAAGTGTGAGGTGGTTTTGTAATATTTGTTGTTGGAGTGTACAAAATGTTAGGTGGTGGAAGACCAAGTGGATTATTAATTATTATTATTATTAAGTAAATACTATATTTCATTATATTAATTAGAAAATAAAATAATAAGTGAAATTAATAATAATACTATTTATTTTTAAAAATGTTTTAATAATAAATATAATTTATTATATTAAAATTTGATAAGAAAATTAAATAATAAGTGAAATTAATAATAAGGTTATTTATTTTTAAAAATGTTTTAATATAATAGTTGTGGGTAATGTAAATCAAAAGAGTTAAAATATTTATGAAACATTTTAACCTATAACAATGGCAGCAAGGTTGTTCATAGTCTGTTAAGAATTTTATTATATTTGATTGTTTAAATCTGGAAATAAGTGCTTGAAACCTAAAAAAGTGAAAGCTGCAATAACACTATAAAATTATTAATCAATGAAATGTAAGAAAATTCAGTTTTTTTACAAATTAAAAAATAAAATTTTAAGTTTCTTATATTACATGTTTATAAAATTTTTGAAATCAAACTAAATTAATAAAACAGTAAAAAATAACTCATTACTATATATATGCCGTACAAAAATATATTATTTACATATAGTTTAAAAATCCAAAAAAAATGATAGTGACTACTTCATTCAAAATTCATGTAATCTAGATAATAATCCAATTACTAAATTAAATAATAATAAACAACTTTGAATCTAATTCAAGAGAAAATGTGTTATAGATCATATATAAACAATCTAGACATAATAAAGAATGCCAATATTATAGCTAAACACGTAGACATAAAATAGATATATACTATGATTTTGAATATTACATGTCATGTTCACATAACTAATAATAATAAAAAAAAAACAAGAATGCCAATATTATAGCTAAAAACGTAAACATAAAATAGACATATACAATGATATTTAAATATTACATGTCATGTTTACATAACTAATAATAATAAAAAAACAAACAAACTGTATTTATAGGTTAACTTTTTTATAATGAGTTTTTATAAAAAAAAATATCAAATCCTTAAAGTTTATTAAAAATATTTTAATTATAATAATTAGTTATTTAAGAGAAWAAAATATTACAATGAATAAAATGTTTAAAAAAGATTTGAAATAATTTATATGTTGAAAAAAKATGTATTTTGAAAAACGACAACATTTTAGTGTTGTTGTAATGGTATTTAGTGTTTGATCAAAATTGTGTTACAAAAGTTTTGTTGGATATGGTTTTCTTAAGAGAGTTATATCTATATGCTAATTATGTTCATTTTGGTAGTGAATTGCAAAATTAAAATTGTGAAAGATTTTGATAAAACAATGTTTTGAAACATATATTTTTTTTAGTTGAAGTTATTTTTTTGAAATTTTTTAGTAAGGAATTTATTATTATGTGATGTTTATTTCTATATAAAATATTGTTTTATCTTAATTAAGTATTAAGTTTTCATGAACAACAAAGTAGCATAGCATGTAGGTGACAACATATTTGTTTTATCTTATCCCTCTCTTTTCCTCATAAATTTCTAGATTTAGTTAGTTTAGTCTTTTAATAATTAATAATTATACCTAATCTTTATTTTTTTAACCAAGAGACTAATTGAAACTAATTATTGTACATTAGAATCATCTCTTAGAAACTATAATCATACCATAGAAATTATATAACGTAGGTAGTACTAATATATTAGGGTTTGACTAAAAATATTTAATCAACCTTAGGTTTTTAGTTTCTAGGTTTCTCTCTTAAGCTTCTAGGTTTCTCTTTTAAGTTTTAAAGCAGAGCTACTTATTTTTCTCTGCAATTTTCATATTTATAACTCT
>SNQJ01S0001428.1:226633-236633 GCA_010110895.2 Picea sitchensis | reverse complement strand
GAGCGTGTGTCCAGATGTACGTAACCTATTCTCAATATCCCATGCCCAGGAAAGGAAGTGATGTTTGTGCCAAGTTCTACGCGAGTGACCTATACGACGCGACCTATACTTCGTGCATTACCTATAAACGTGACCCATACTTTGTACCCACCAGTTTCATAGCCAGTTCCATAGCCACATGGGAATTCCCAGACAATCATTCTCATACATACCTATAGATAAGGACCCTATAAGGAAGGACCCTAGTGGGAAAGGAACTTACCCCTACATAAACGCAGTTACTACAGAGCTTACCCATTCTCACCTGGTAGATAGATACATGACAATAGGTCTTCCCAACAACGCTACTACCCATAGCTGAGCAAACACAAACATAAGGTCATTGTTGATGCGCCAGTTGATGCAGTTGATGCACTCGATCCCGCTACTCGATGTCAGATGTTTCTAATTCAAATGAGACCTAACCAGGAGACCTTGTCGGGAGAACTAGAAAAAAACCCATACCTTGACCCTTGAAACTCACCCTATGGAAATGAAATTACTTAATTTGATGGATAAGACATTACCGCTAATGCACCCGTTGTTTAGGATCATTGATCATTGATCATCAACATGACACATGGTAGAATTAACGAATATATTTGTTTTTTATTAGTGTGTGTTAAGTCACCAATAGAGATATTATTCTTATGCTAATGTTGTTGGTCGGGGGGAGCGACCAAAGGATACAGATTATGTAGTCCCTAGTGTGAGGTTGTAGGTAGCACCCAATCCATTCAAAGTTTATGTATGAGATAAGTCCCCTTTAAAGCCAACATACCCAATAGAAGAGGTAGAGGTATACGTATCCCACCATTTCCTTGCACGAAAGACACTTAGATCATCAACAAGGAATACTCCTGGCTGGGACTTACCTACTATAGATAAGATGAATATCTATTTGGAGCACTGCAGAAACCCCAACTATTAGAGAGGATACTTTGTTAATGCTAATCGGGAATAATCCAATGGGAGGAATAAAGCAATGGCTATATTTCGGGAGGGAAAGCAATGGGAGAATAATCCAGTAGTAAAAGGACAGAAGCACTGAGCAACTTAGCGTAAGGAAGTGAAGCTAGTCTCTTGAACGTAAGATAATAAGCTAGAAAAGTTGTGTCCATTATTGAAAAAAGAAAGAGGCACTTAGCTTAGCAGAAGCGAAGCTATGCATTGATTATATGTAATATCTCCCTTCTTATTGGAAAGAAAGAGGCACTGTTGAGCGTAAGCGAAAAAGAAGTTTATCCCTAATAGGAGATTGCATATCTACGTAATACTTTTCCATTCCAAATTCCAGAAATACGTTCACTTAAGTCCAGATATACAACAAGTCTATCTATGTGATAGCCATACCCCATCCTGAGAGTGTGTGAGTGAGGTGCACCAAAAAAAAAAAAAAACTTATCCATGCATTCGTGCAACAAACAAAATCTGTTTAGTTGGATGTGTCCCCAACTCTTAAATGATAAGAAATTAAGTTATAAAGGTAATTTCTTAGATAACCCATATCACATACCTAGGTCACCACCTTCAACAGAGACCTGAGAAACTGGTCACCACCTTCAACAGAGACCTGAGAAACTAGGCCTATCCGAGCAGTCTAGTCTATAGTGATGTTTCCTAAGACTTTTGAGAATAACATCTTCTCTACATCCTGTAATTTTTCATCTATGCAATCCTCCTTACCTTTCACCGCCTTTCTGAAGAAGTCAACCCCCCCCACATAAAGAGGATCAATATGTTTAACTTTACATTTCACTTTGAGTTGTATGGATTTTTATAGGGGCTCAGAGTTGTATGGGTGTCGATGATCAATCATAGGTTGGTTTGGCCTGGCCTGGACTACTTATAATCCACAGGGAAGAGGACTAATATGTAGATGTCTCCTAATAGTAAGGAGGAGCCTAATCCTAGGGGCATGCTCCATTTACCTAGGGGCAACAACTTTATGTCGTTGCCAATAAGCCTACGAAAGGAGGTAGTTTTTAGTGCGGGTTCATTCCACCATTGGGAGGGGAAAATAAGCAAAAGGGACTAATTCAATTAGGGGGTTCCAGACCAGGAGGGAGAGGTTCAACAACGGGGGGGACATTCACTAGATTGTCGATCATGCCCAGGAAGCAGGTGGTGGATTCTAAATTGTTACTTGTTCTCTTTGTTCCCACGTGCCCAATTAGTGAGGTGAGTGAGTAAGGTTCATTGCCTCCCTTACATTGCACAAACATTAATCAAGTAGGCATAGTAAAGCAAAGGTAAAAGTTCCTAGCAACTAAGGATTCCAGAAGCAAGTGGTTGGTTTGAAAGCTCGTGAATATCTAAGTTCTGGTCTATGATCCTATGCAAGGGTGGTAAAGAGTACATGTGTAGCAATGAGTGGAACTAGCATCATAAACGTAGGCATCTAAAGGTCCTAGGAATGTTGTCTGTCTTCATTAATCTATTGTATCAGGGGGGTTCATCCCAACCCTATCAATATAATAATAGTACCCTCCTCCCTAAGGATTCATTAAGCAAGGCATGATGTGGGGCATCCATCCATCACTAAGTTGGTTGGGTAAGTGAGGCTCGATAGAGGTTGGTGAAGTAGGTGGTTGGTTCTAGATAATAGAAATAAGTGTCTCAAGAGGATTTCAAGACTGGCACTCCCATATCTATAACTTGAAAGAATCACGTATATAAACGCCCTCCCTCATAAATCACCCAGAGATATAACTAGGCGGGTTATAAAAAAGCCTTCATATTTTAAGGAAAATTGAGCACGATTCTCTTTGAGCCTTCTGCCCCACTCCACTGTAAAGCTTCTAATATCTCATAAAATGGGCATGCTCCCGGTCCCCCGATAAATCAATTTTGATCCTAGTGTGATAAAGAAGATGACCAGTCATGCCATCCAAGAATTGCATCTATCGAAGCAAAGGACCATGGTTTACCTCCCTACTATGGGATTCATATGGCTTACAAACCAGATCATCATAAGTGAAGGAAGGGTTTAGTTAGCGACTGAAGCCACCACTAAAGACCCAGTACCCCTCGCATTCTCCTCACCTACTACTAATTCTCGTTAGCTACTACTCCTACCACTAAGAGATAGTTAGGAGGCGAGGCAGTTAAAACAAGTTAAGAGGCAGGTTGAGAGAGATTAGAGAGGTCCCTTAACTGGTGGGAAATTCGCTAGTGAAAAGGTGGCGTTACCCGTCTCCAACCATACCAGCAAGGGCGACCAAAGACGCCAGCCGGTCGTACCACGCATTTAAATCGGGTAAATTCAGTAGAAAAAGATGGCGTTGCAAATGCTTAATTGATCATTGAACTTAACAAATGGCTAGTAAATTCGCTAGTGAAAGGTAGCGTATGGAAAGACCTATCAGACCTATCGAGATGGTAAATTAAGGAAGCATAGTTCATAGAAACGACTGATCGTTCCATATTGGCTCCTCGGTTTTTATATAGCCAACTACCCGCATTAAGCCCCCCCCCCGCATCCACGCAACCACACTTTCTTTTCATTCCCCAACTTACTTTGCTCCCCATGTGATCAATCCATATCTCCCATTAGATCCAATTTTGTTTCTCCCCATATTCCATATTTCACTCTCCATTAGAGTAACATCTTTCATTTCCATTAGATCCATATTTTTTTCTCCCCATACAATACATCTGGTTTATCCCCATTAAATACCATCCCCCGCCCATATATCGATCCTCCAATTAAGGAGCCCCGGTTGAAATAACGTTGGTTGAAAGAGGAACCCTAAAGAGGAGAGGAGTCTGTTTTAAATAGCCCCCTTGAAAGCGCTTGGTTACAAAAGGCTACTCAATATGATGATCGCTACCATCCTTGCCCCATGAGCTTGGTTGGTTGGATCGATATCGCTTTCTTGTTCAATACCTATTACCAATATGGACACTTTCAGTTTAGACCCCTCGCTTTCAGGAACCAATAGAGGCCTTGACTACATGATAGAGGCCTGAACACAATAGTAGGAGGTACTTACACATGATCCCTACCCCTTACATTACCGCATCCCATCCCTAAAATTATCCACTTGCAATTATCCACCATTATAATTCACCAAACAATTCACTGACATTCATTATGATTCGCCAAAGATTCAAATCTATACAAGTGACGAAGTTGCTTTTCCCTCAGTAACTCCAGTCAAAATGGAAGCAGGTGGGCACTAATAACCTCTTGGGGACATTGTATTGAGAATAGGTTATGTAGATTCATGGAGAGTTCATGAAATGCCAATTTGCAATAATAAAAAGATTAAATAGAGTATCCCGATGATAAGAAAATACCTATTCTGACCACCTAAAAATAAGATTTGTCAAAATGAAAATGACGAGTGAGAAGATTTTGAAAGATCTGGTCCATGCCAACTTCTTGGTGCCTGCCCCAAACGGTGTTGCTAAAGAAGATGATAGGCATAATCGGGTGGATCCACTATAATAAGGTGCCTTTAGGTGCGATAACTTGCATTATATATAAGCTTATACATTTTCTTTTTCCCACGTTGCTTATGGGGAATAAATCATATCTGTTGGTTGTTGTCCGTCCGGTGGACCAACCCTCCTCTCAAAAGATGTTGTCCTTTGGACCGCTCCACCCCCAATATTAACTCACTATCAAGCATCGACCTCCCATCCGATATTGGCACTACCACTAGCACTCGCTATGTGTGTCTTTTTGGCGGATGATCCTATCCTCGACAGGCGCATTGTAAGTAATCATCGTGCATTGGTTCCTAAACATACAAGAGGACATCCAAGATGAATTGATCGGTTCCAAAACCTAAAAGAAGAAATTGAATCCTTGGCATGTAGTACCGACATCGACTCTTTACACATACCTGCCCAGATCGATTAAAAGCATCGCCACCTGGCTTGGTATCGATAACTCTTGGATCGACTACTGGAAAAGAATACCAAAATCTATCTATGAAACTTGCATAAACATCTACATTGAAACTTGTATCAACATCGACATCTAGCATCGACTCTTGATCCCCTCTTGGGGCATTGATTTCATACACACTTGGATCACTACCTGGATAAACACTTGGCATCAACTAGCATCTATCGTAGACCCTACAGTTCCTCACTCGGTCTCGTACTTCTTCCGTCTCGTAGCTTCTTCGCATGTAGGATGGATGTGGTATGTGTTGAAAGTGACTTCGTGGGAACATAGGGGCCTTATCCTCCTCTGTTGGGTATAGATTGAAAGGGGACCTTCTTTCTTTCCCCGAACCTGGCCATCAACCCCTAAATGACTTGGTATAAAAGAGAAACCTCCCTCTCTAAGAAGACTCAATCTGGCCCTTTTTGTCAGACTGTATAAAACCCCTTTAAAAAGAGGTCTGTCCATCAATAAATCCAATCAAATCAATCAAAATATCTTGGTGGACTTGCCTAAAGGCTTAAGGCAGAGGGTGAAAAGGTTACAGGATTTTGTTTACTGGTTGCAGGCCTCTGGCACAATCCCTTCCATCCTCCGAGGATTCTATTCGGGTCTGGTCAGTTGTCAATCCAATCCTTGGAACTCAATGGATATGCTTGTATGTAACCAACATGGCTCCAACCAATGTCTTCTGGTTGAGATGGGTAACTTTTTATCTCCTTCCTCTCGGCAATGGAAGTGGGCCTTTGAAGGGTGCAAGGGCATCCCTATAAATGATAAATGATGTGAAAGGGCCTATTTTAGAATGTAGAGGGTCCCCTCTTTAAATTTTGACTATTGGTACGTGAGAGAAAATCAAGTAGAAAGAAAACTAATCTGTCCTCTCTTCTGTGAATGAAAACTCTTGGGACGTGGAGAGATGTTACATTTTGGGTATGGCTTGGGGTATAGGGTTCTATGTAGAGGTCTAGTTCAAGGGCCGAGGTTTGAGGTTTGAGTAGGAGTTGGGGTTGCTGGTCAAGGGTCTAGGTATGGGTGCTCTAATTTCGTTGGTCTGTTGGGACCCGCCAATTGGAGAAGAAGTTGCATGTTTTCGTCGGTAACGCCTCTAAGCGACAAAAAAACCAACCACTAGAGAACTCAACTGAAGACCTAGCCACCAGAACCAACCAGGAGACCTCAACTGAAGACCTAGCCACCAGAACCAACCAGGAGACCTCAACATTACCCATACAAACTTACATACAGAATAAAAGTTCCTACCTTGACCAGGATACTCGCCCTACTACTTGGATACCTGGCTCCCGGTTCTAGAAAACAATATCATTCGTTTTAGATAATAAATTTGTTATTTTGGAATGGACAAGGAATATTGATCGGGGCACATAAGTCAATTTTCTATTTCCTTTTTCTCGTAAATTCAGTCCAACCATGTGTTGAGCGCTCGATCACAGGTTTTCAGTCACTCGATGATGAAGTCAATCTAGTTACTCGATCACTCGATCCGAGATTGCTAATAGGATACCCAGAGTAGATCCCAAAAGTTAATCCATAGTGTTTATGCTCTCGATGCTTAACTTTACTTTCTACTTGATATTATCTCACTCCCAATACGAGGTCAAATCTCACGTACCCATATTTCCTAGCGTTCAGGAAACAATACTCAATCAACTGGAGGAAAGCTTTTAGGAAACAATACTCAATACCAATACACACACATTCTCACATTACTATATTCTACTGCATTAAGTTCCATCCACATTATCCATTTTGCATTCACCAATCCGCCCGCATTTAGTCTGCCCAAACCCACGTATCCCAGGAAGGCACAATCCACGTCGCCCAGAAAGGAACAATATGCATTCACCAGATTTCCCAATATGCCCGCATCAACCAAATGAGGAACGAGTGCTACTAAATAAAAAAGAAGGGACCTTTTGAATGAGACCAAATAATGGGGGCCTATCGAGGAAGGAAGGAATTAGCCCGTTACCGACCACAGAAAGAAAGGGGCCGAATGAAAACGAATAAGGGGCCGATGATGGATAGAACGCATGAACGAACAATTCAAGTAGTGCTACGGGAAGAAGGAGGTACCACATAAGTAATGCCTCGTTTCTTCGGTAATTTCAATATCCAAAAGCTAGATAATGAGAAGCTTTTGAAAGATCTGGTCCACCCAGACATAGTGCATGCTCCGAACCAGGTAGTTAATCCATTGCTCAATCAATATGATTTGGCGTAAACTTGGAGACCATCTCCTCTACTTTCTTCCTTTTTCCTCTGGTCCAATGTCGATGTGGTCTTTCTTTCTCGCTTATGAAGGGGGAAAGTCGATCCAAGCCAATAAGAAACTTGCTGAAATGGCCGGTAAAAACAAATTCATTTAAAGTGCCCCGATGAATGATGCTTAGACCATCCAAATGTGCAATATTATTATAATACTAAAAAGAGTGAATGAGTACCAAGGTACGCCCCCCTCCCAATAAGTCACTTAAGATGTTTTTATCGATAGCCACCCCAAGTATCCCACCCAACTCGAATATTCCAGTTGAATAGGGCACCAAAGTTGAGTAGCCGTGGATAAAAGCGTAGTAACAAAAACAAGCAATGACCGACTTACAATCCCATTAGGTTAGAAGGAAGAACACGTGTGACTAGCTAGATTCATTGACTTGCAACCTCGGGTTTAGGGCAGGATAGGGTTTGACAAGAGAGAGGAGGGACAAAAAAGGTGACACCAGATGAGGTTGAGTCAAGTTATTAACAGACAAAGGAGAAGTTACCCATATCCCCAACATGGCTTACCCCCTACGGAACCGCAAGTTCCTATAGCTGCTCAAAAGGGTCTACTCACAGGGAATATACTCAATGGGACTACTATAGAGGCCTACTGGGGCTACTCCTGCCCAAMCACCTGTTACCTGGGACTACAGATGTTACCTGAGACTACTATGTACCATCACAACTACTAATACTCTCACCAGTTAAACCACCCCCGGCAAGCCGGACAAAGGCACACAAAGGACAACAACAAAGGAAGGTATAGAGCAATGATATAAGGCAAACATGCCGATGAAGCCCGATGAGGAGGGATAATAAAAGGAATATGAATAAGGGGAGGCTACAGCTTTTCCCGAAGTGAGAGATAAAGATAGAAGAAGAGAAAACACACCCACGATGAATAACAAAGCTACATGCAAAATCTTCTTATCCCGAAGTCACTACTCTATTACCAAGATTGTATTGGTATTATTTAGGAACACTTTCCAGCACTTGACAAGTGACCTTTGATACGTCTACTTTATTTCTTAATATTTTAGTGCTGAGGTAACCTGTATGTCGCAAACATCAGGAAGATAATGCATACTACAAGTATTGCTTATGATTTAAATTATGATTTCAAATATTGCTACAATTTGTGGTAAGTGTGTTTTTGATAAAATAGACAACTTGACTAGAGTGGTTGTTCGATGGTCCATGACCCTAAGAACAATTGTTGCATAGTATGGCTCAGTATGGGGTGTTTACCCTACTTCTATCAGGAAGGGTGGAGTTATTACCCACTGAGTATCGTGTTGACTCTATTTTTATCATGAGAGGTGAAGGTATTGCTCACCATTTATCCTCCGAAACTTGGATTCATGGGAGGGTTTTCTTAAGCCATTCTCCCTTAGACATGTGATGGAAACTAACAGTTTCTTGTTGGGGAAGCTTGGTCAAGATAGTTGACACTTTCACTTACGTGTTCTATCTGGAGTTATGTCAATATAGTTATAGTTGACACTCTAGCTTAGTTTAGCAGAGGAAATGATAGGATGTGGAAGATTTAAGAAGGTTAGGGAGAAATGATGATTTGAAGTTAATTGAAAATACTTCTTGGGGATTAGATGTGTCATTCTTGTTTCTTACTTGGTTCATACGGTGTTTAAAGAACATTTGTTTTGATTCACTTTTGATATTTTTTAGTGCGGTGATAATTAAATGATGAATTATTGTAATTTTGTTATTATATATTACCAAATTATGTATTTACTTGATTTACCATCATGCATGTTTCGATGTGAACATACAACAACTATGCATTAGAGGTATGGATTTCTTATAACTAGTACATGCATAAGCTATGTGTATGCTAGCTACACATACATACTATGTGTATGTACACTAGTACAATTAAATGATGTAGTAATTACTAAACTAGGTTATTGACTATTTAATGAATGTTTTAATAATTATGTAAATTATATTGCATACATAAATATCTAGTAGCATTAGATACCTTCATTGACTTTGATTGTTGGTTGGTATGATGAATTAAATGGGTTGGTGGGTTGTCATAATTTGGGCAAAATTGTCAAGTAGCATTTATAAGCTATCATGAGAATAAATACTTCACATTCTATTTATTGTTATTTAATGTAAGTCATTCAATGTTTTATTTTTCTAAACTTTTCTCCAAAAATCTAGAAGGGGGAGGTTGATGGCTATTAATGAGGGTGGTTGAGGAGGTTTAGAGAGGGGGTATCGAAACTTGATAAATAGAGAAGAGGAAGTGGTGTTGAAGGAGGAAAAATGAGGTTGAGAGGTTAGATCCTGTTGAGAGTTTGGATAATTCTTCGAAAACATATTTTTTGTGATGATTTTCTTAGAGGATATGGGCATTGTTGTTCTTATAGTCATGGACATAGGGGGTGGATAGACTGAAATGTTTCTTGGAGTTAGGAAGCTAGCTAGGCTCTTCGTTGCCTGGGATAATAATTTCGTTCCACTCTGAGCAAGTGGTAAAAACACGCTTGGAGACATCTTCCTACTACTCAGTAGACTACCCTATAATTGATCAAATTCAATTGAGGAGGAAGTATTTTCCTTAATATTTTGTTATGTTTCTATTTAAATGTTTAAATCTAGAAAGAAAATACGATATTATTAATTTCTTGCTTAAATTAATCTTAAAAAATATTATTTGAATTCAAAAGAACTATCATTTAACAAATTAAAATAAATCATGACCACGTTGAATGCTATTCCATTAAAAAGTTAAAAAAATTATATTTAATA
>SNQJ01S0001428.1:179701-219172 GCA_010110895.2 Picea sitchensis | reverse complement strand
TCCATAGCCATATCTTGATGTATAGTAGTATTGATGCAAAATTATATAAGAAATATGTTAAGTAATTTAAAAATGGTATAGAATAGAATAATATATGGTATTAAATATATACCGTAGTTGAAGGGTAGGGAAGGCATAAAAGGTTGTATAGTGAGAAAAGGATTAGAGTGCAAAAATGAGATAGTAACAAAATAAGTACTTGAATTAAATATATAATATAATTTAGAATATGAAGGGTTATAACAATGATCAACAAAGAATAGGAGTATGCATAATACTATAATTTAGAACACGATGACACATAATAAGAGTATGCATAATATTATAATTTAGAACACGATGACAAGAATAGGAGTATGTATGATATTATAATTTAGAATACGATGATATAATTTGGAATACTATGACACATGAGTTATGTAAAAAATGTAATGTATTACAGTGAGTAAGTATATATATATATATATATGAATGAAATAGTGTAAGTATGATAAAATGTTAAATATGTTGGACAATTGGTTTAGATAGTTGGTTGTCATTGATGTCTAATTTTTAGAGATTGATATCAATCTTTGGAGAAGTCCGGAAGTCATAGAAATATGGTTGAGACAGATGGATAGTTAGTTGTCATCGATGGAGTGGTTGATGTCAGCGTATGTGTTGGGTGCATTTGATGAAGTCTACATGTAGCCCTAAAGTTATGGTCATGGAACCCACATTTGATTGAGGAATAAAGACATGAAGGTCAACACATTTGCAAGTAAGACTATCATAGATGGATAGTACGTGTCAAGCAGTGTCCAGTGATAGGTGGTACATCACGTGGCTCCTTACGGTTGAGGAGATATGGCTTTGTAAAGATTGGGGGACCCTCAAGAATAATCTAGAATCTCCTAGAAGGTCAACAAGAAGTCAATTATTCTAGAAGCCTCTAGAAAGTCTTCAAGAAGTTTGCTAGTCAAAGTGGTTGCAACAAGAATTTAATTACGGGTAAAGTAGTTGCAACAAAGAAATTATGAGTTTACTAATTATGGATAAAGTAGTTGCAATAAGAAAGTACAGGTTGACGCTAAAATTAAGAAAAAGGGTAAAACAATTATGGCCTTAAATGAGGAAAAAGGGTAAAACAATTATGACCCTAAAATGAGGAAAAAGAGTAAAACAAATATGACCCTAAAATTAGGAAAAAGGGTAAAACAATTATGACCCTAAAATTAGGGGAAAAAAGGTAAAATAGTTATGACCTTAAAATTATGAAAGAGGGTAAAATAATTATTACCTTAAAATTAGGAAAATTGGTAAAACAATTGTAACAAGAAATTAATTAAGGGTAAAGTGGTTGAAAAAAAATTAAATGGAAGAGTATAAATACACAGCAAGAGTGTCTCATTCTCACACACAAGTTCATTGAATATCTATCTAGTGAACACTTGATCTATTGACGAATATGAGGTAGCAAGGATGAGGTAAAGTAAAGGGGATGCTTGTTCTAAGTTGCAACAAGGTATGATTATGCAGTAGGGTTGTCACATGTTATGAGGTATGTCATTCTATAAGTTTTGAGGGTTATATCTTGATATTGTTATGGCTCATATTGATGACACGGCTTGATGATATTTTAGAGATTATGGTTTATTCTTGATGCACATCTTGAGAGTTTTGGTACTTGTTTAGTACATGGTTTATTGCATATCATGTGGTACATGTGTGAAGCATGTCATATGGTACATGTTTGAGACAATTTGGTTGAATTGTATTATTGAAGATATTGGTATAAGTTGAGGCTGCATAACAATGATGATTTGATACATGGTTGATGTGATAGTTCATTAGACTTGTTTCATGGATGGTATGTCACATGCTTAAGGCACATCTTGGAGGCCCCTTTTGGTTTATGATTGCATATGGTTGAGGTTCATGCTTTGGTGTTNTTGAGACAATTTGGTTGAATTGTATTATTGAAGATATTGGTATAAGTTGAGGCTACATAACAATGATGATTTGATACATGGTTGATGTGATAGTTCATTAGACTTGTTTCATGGATGGTATGTCACATGCTTAAGGCACATCTTGGAGGCCCCTTTTGGTTTATGATTGCATATGGTTGAGGTTCATGCTTTGGTGTTATGCTTGAGACATATCCTTGGTACATTGTATATGGTTGTTATGGTTCATTGTTAGAGGCACATCTTTGTGATGTTGGAATATACTTGAGGCATATACTTGGTATATGACCTTGGTTGATTATGATGCATGCTTGAGGTTTTGGTTTATACATTGATGCATATGTTGGTACACAGTTGATGATTGCTGTACATGGTTGATGGTTGATGTACATGGTACAGGTGTTGGTGCATGGTTGATGCACGTGTTGTCGTACAAGTTGTGGTGCACAGTTGATGCTTGGTAAGGCACATGTTGATGGTTTGGTACATGCTTGGTCGAGACATGTGTTGGTGATGTTGGAAATCTAGTTGAGAGGTGTCCTTGGCATATGATCCATGTGAGAGGATTTGGTTGAGTATCAGTGACAGTGACAAGTTGGTCAGTGATAGGTTGACAGTGACAGTGGCAGTGATGGTGATAGTGACAGTAGCAATGATTGTGGTAGTGATAGTTGGTATACAATTATATTTTAGGGCGACGGGACGGGGCAAGGAAAGGGGGTTGTAGCCTCCTTCCGGTTGGTGTTGGAGAACTCAGGGAGTTTGAGCTTCCTTCAGGTTGGAGCCTGAGAATCAGGGGGTTGTAGCCGAAGAATTTAGGGAGTTGTAGCTTCCTTCGGGCTGGAACCTGTAAATAAGGGGTCGTAGCCTCCTTCCAGTTATAGCTGGAGAATTAGGAAGTTGGTGCTTTGAATGAATGTATTCTTTGATATATAAGAAAACATTCTGTGGTTTTCTCCCATTTGAGTTTCAATGTAAATTCTGGTGTACTGTGTATTTGATTTGATGTTGTTTATGTGATGCTCTTATGTTCATATGCTCATGATATATTGATGATACAATGATGATATACTGCTGATTAAGTTGAAGTTTGTATATTGTGGTTAAAAGTGGTAAAAGTGCTCACACTGATTCACCCCTCCTCTTAGTATTCCAACAATTGGTATTAGAGCAGGTTCCTTCAGGAAACAATTTAAGCACTGGAAGGTAGATCATGGAGAGCAACAATATGTATAATAATGGAATACCACAGTTTGATGGACAAAACCATGCATTATGAAGTAGAAGGATGAAAACATATGTACAAGCACATGGATTTGATGTTTGACAATCAATAGTAGACATATACAAAGAGCCTGCCACTCCTCCAATAGATGACGATGGAAATAAACTTAATCAAAACAATTCGAGGGCTAAAAATGCTATCCTAAATGGTCTTGTTGATTCAGTATATGTCAAAGTTATGCATTGTGATTATGCAAAGGAAATTTGGGACAAACTTTAGAATGTTTATGAAGGAGATGCCAAAGTTAAGGAAACAAATCTTCAGACTTACATAGGTCAATTTGAACAGTTGAAAATAAAGGAAGATGAATACATTGCAACTTACTTCTTATGAGTTGATGCAATAATGAATGTGATTAAAGGATTGGGAGAAAAAGTTGATGAATCTATAATTGTTCAAAAGGTACTGAGATCTCTTCCAATGAGATTTGATCCTAAGATTTCAACACTAGAAGAAAGAACATATCTGAGTATCATAAGCATGGATGAGCTACATGGAATATTTACAGCTTATGAAATGAGAACAAATCAGGAAAATCCATCCAAGACAAAAGCATCCTTCATAGCATCCAAGAAGACAAAGAAGAAGAAACATATTGAGTCAAAGCCAAATTGCAGCTGTAGCGATGATTCAGACGAGGACGAAGAAATAGTCAACTTCGTAAGGAAGTTATAGAAATGAGCTGGCAAGTACAAATGTATGCTTCTCTTAAAATGTTTTAATTGTGGTAAATTGGTCATTTTGCAAATAAGTCTCCTTATGCTAAGAAGTCAGATAGTGATGAAGAAGATGATCCCAAGAAAGAAAATAAATATCAAAAGGAAAATAGAAGGAAAGTCTTCAAGAAAAATCTCTACTCAAGAGAAGACAATTCCTCATCTAATGAAGATGATGTAAGCAATAGTGACTCAAATAAAGTACTCTTTATGGCTACGAAAAATAAGAAAAGAATTCCTGAAAGAAAAGAAGAAGGTGAAGTGGATCTTGAGGAAGAATTATTCAGTTCTTTAACTGAGCTGAAGAAAGAAAGGAAGAAAAAAAAATCATTCAAAGAAGAAAACATCTTCTTGAAAAACCAACTTGAAGAAGGTAAGAGAAATGAAGAAGTTATGCAGATCTAGATGATAAAGAAAGAAAAACAGTGTGAGAAGCTTGAAAATGAAATTGTGACATTGAGAGTTGAAGTCAACAAGCTCAACAAGAACTTGAAAATTTCTCAAGTGTTAGAAAACATTCTCGACAGTTAAAGGCTATACAGTGACAAATATGGACTAGGATACAAGAATGTTCATTTTGAGGAAGGTTCAAGATCCATGATGAAATAAATTGAACAAAAGAGTTATGCATAAGTTCTCAAAGGAAAGAATCACGATCAACAAGAATAAGAAAGGAATGAATACAAAATAGCTTATGTTAGCGATAAAATAATTCATTCTGAAATTTGTTTGAAAAATGATGCCTCATCTTGTGGAGGATTTTTTACTATCTTCCCAAGATCTAAAAATAGATCTGAAAGTACCATTGGAAAGCTTATGATTTCTAGATGTTAATCGACTATTCAAGAAGTAAAATGAACTATCCATGGCTCAGAAATTTGATTTTTCCCAAGGCAGTTTTCATTAAAAAATCTGCACTTTCACCAGCTCATTGGTTTTGAAATTTGCTAGTTAGCTATTGAAAGCTTTCCTTTTCACCAGCTAAAGGGGCGGATTCAGGACAAAAGAGATGGTGAAAGTGCATAAGAGTCCATAAATGTCTTCTTTCTACCCAGATCACGATTTTTTAATTCCTGAACATGTGGGAAAGGTGTCAAATGATGGATAATAATTAGGAGAAGCTAGAATATCTTTCTCATTAAGTTTTAAAGACATGTGGTGAGGAAATAACACCAAATGACACAATAAATCTTGACAGAAAATCTCCCAGTCATCAAAGACAGATTTCTGAATCTGTGATTTTCACCTAAAGACTGTCAAATAATGCTTTAGCTATCAAATTCGACTTGTAATGATCATATTAAATCTATTTGGTTAAATATTAGGTTATTTTATTGTATTAAGTTTTGTACTCTGTTTTCCATATTTAGAAATCCAGATCCATGTTTATAGGATCTTAGATCTGTTGTAAAAGATATAAATACCTATCATTTGATAGAAGAAAAGGGTTCGATTTTGGATACAGGAACTATACTATTTTATAACAGACTTTTCATATGATAATACATATCACAATTTTCTCTCTCTATTGATATCATATTTCCATCCTTTCTTCTATACTTTATTTCAAGCTTGTTTTAATTGCTAAATAACTGTCATCTCATTAGTCAGTTCATAGGTTTGACTTAATAGTATTCTTCACTATATTATTTGACCCATCACATTTGTGGTTTTGGTTAATAAGTATAGATTTCTTCACCCATTTTAAAGTTATTATCTGATTATTGATCCTTGAGAGCATTGGTTCATTTGATTATTCATTTTGACTTTCTGGAGGTCATACTATAGTTGAGTTATCCTGATGCAGGAGCATCGCCCAAGACAAGCGAGCCAGCATGAAAGACCATGAACAGCTGGACAAGACCAGCCGCAACTTTTTGAATTTTCGTATAGGATGAAGCGCCAATGTATAAATGCACCATTTATGAAAAGCGCCTTTGTATATTGTATCAGACCTCGAGCCATACGCTCTTGTCTGAAGTAGATAAGGAGGAATTTAATCTAGTTAATGCAGGTAGGTAGGATTTATTTCTAGATTAGACAGTTTTAGATGTAAGGAGGGAAAACGGATATAGACACCCTCACTTGTACATTGTAAGATTATTCATTCAGGAGCAAGAAGGAAGAGCTGTAGATAATTGTATGAAGAACACCCATGTACAAATATTGAATTAATAGAATGAAACTTTGATTCAATTCATGGTCTGTGTGGTTTCTCTGTGTGTTGATGTTATGCTCATGAATGTTTGCTTTCTGGTTATGCATTTGCTTTGTATATGCTGTGCATGTGATTTCATGTTTCAAACTGAAGTCTGAAGAGGAGATGAAAAGAGTTTCAATTGTTTCTCTATCTGAGCCAGGAGATTCCTGCAAAGAGTGCAGTCGAATTCATCCGCAAGGAGTGCGTTGATGAAGGCTCAGTAGTTTAACTTTTTCTCTCATTTGCCCAGAAGTTGGTTTGGGTTGTTGAAGCCGTGCAAGGAAGGTGCAGGTTTGAAGAAGAAGTATCAGTTGTTAATCTGAGCCAAGGAGATAGAAGATTGTTGCTGCAAGAAGTGCACAGAGTCGGAAGGCTTCAACACTTGAAAAGTTGTTGAATGTCGAGCGCGAGGAGTGCGCATGAATCCATCTGAAAGAATCAGGTTGGAAAAGCTCAGGAGGTTTAGCACCTTTGTGGTACCATTGAAGGAGAGCACAAAAGTCTGTGTGGAAGAAGGGTTCGAGCAGGAGTTGCGAACGCAGGCGTGGAGAACAAGTCTGAGAAGAAACACTTAACCGTTTCAGAGAAATCTCAAGAAGGAGAAATCGACGGTCAGGATTCGCAGAGGGAACTAGCGAAATCCCGCCAGCCGTCAGATCTCAGAAAGTTGCGCAGGGTTTAAGCCTGAAGGAGCAGAGGAAGATCCCGAAGATTCGGAGTTCGGGATATCAAGGTTTCTGAGGTCGTGAAACTCTTGTAGAGAGGAGTCGCGATCCGCGATTTCCCGAAAGGATATCAATCATTGATTTCTGCAGGGACACGTGGCAAGAGATCCCAAGGATTGTGAATTGGAGGATCGGGATTCCGGAGACAGGAGCCTTGGAAGTTGACATTGCGATTAGCGATTTCCCAACGCGATCATAGCTGTTGGTCTGCGGGACACGTGTCCAGGGATCTGGAAGAGTCGGGGTTCGACGTTTCGGGGTTCTCGCATACAACGGAATCGGAGCAGGAGGAACCGCGATTTCGCGAAACGCAACGGGTCCCACAGACACACCATTTCGGTGGAGGACAAGTGTCGGGAGGTCAACCCTTGTAGGGAGACAACGATAGGTGGCATTGGTATATCGTGAGCTCGGAGGTTCGCGAGTGGGAGTCGCAAAGATTTACGTCAAGGTTTGCGAGGTCGCGAGGGGAGAAATCTCAGTAACCACCGGTTGGTGTGTGGACCCACAGAACTAGTGGAAGACATGTGGCATCGGGGATCGGGAATCGGGGATTCGTAGGAGCAGAGACTCACGACAATGTGAGTACCGATTTCCCGACGGGGTAATTACCGATAAGGAGTAAGGAAAGCCGTGGGCAAGTGACCATCGAGATTCGGGGATTGGCGAGACCCGATCCTGCACTATCAGGACTCGCGATTGCGTTAGTTCTGATTTCCCGATAAGACAAGGGAGATCACCGAAGAAGCATCCTGTGGGTGCAGAAGAGTCCCGACAAGGGATTTGAAGAGTGGTTCAGCTCTTCGGGCCAAGAAAAGAGAAGGTCCTGGTAACAACGGACGTGCTAGGTAGCCATCTGCATCATATCCCATTGATCCACACACACAAAAACACAAAAACAATTTTACTTTAAGTTACCAAGCATCTTTGACTTACAACCTCAAAGAGTTTCTTGGAGTGATAACAAATTGGCGCCGTTGCCGGGGAGAGGAGATTGAAGCTCAACTTCCTTGGGAGACGACATAGATCCAGATTTGATGATAGACAAAGCCTAGACATTATATTGGTTGTAATCATCTATCTGGCGACTCCATGAAGGACAGATTCAGTGGCGACTCCGTTGTTTAGAAATTTATTGGCGACTCCACGATTAAAGACTCCACTGGGGAGGATCCGATTGACAAAAGATGAAGAGGTTAAATTTCAATCCCAGGTATCAGTTCATTAGTTTGCTTCATGAACTTTTGTATTTATTTATCACCTCTTTCATGCTTTTCCCTTTGCATGTAAAGAGAATCATTTTATGTTTTGTATATTCAGAAAATCATCATTCTTCCTGTATATACCCAACCTTAAAAAAAGAAAAATTTCAACCTACTTGTACTACATAAGTAGATTCAGTAGCTTTACCTCAGCACGTTCACAAAGATGAGTTTTGCATTCCATTCCCTCTTGAATCCAATAACCCTTCTAACTTTGTGGACGTTGAAATTGATTCCAAACCCTCTTAGATTTACACACCTTTTCACATTATTGATAAACTTTCTCATCAACCTATTAAATTTCATGATCAACCCACTACCTTTCAAATTAAAATCAGGATGAATATGTTCAAGCCTTTGAGGCTGCCCTATTTCCTTCATCCTTACCCCCTTGACTATTTTGAATATCATCCCCGATTTTCTGGAGAGAACCCAGTTTCAGCTGAGAGGCACTTGGAATCCTTCGAGGATTTTATTGATCAGTTCAAGATTATTCATGAAGACGTGATCATGAGATTTTTCTCTAAGTCTTTGATCAAAGATGCTGCAATATGGTTTAAGGGTCTAAGAGCTGATTCCATTGGCTCTTGGATCGAATTCTCTAATGCTTTTTTCAAGCATTGGGGTAAGAAAAAATCATTGGATTCATACCTCGCTGACTTTTATGCTTTGAAGAGAGAGCAGGACAAAGCTTTGCCCATCTTCAACAAAAGGTTCTACAGGATATATTATGAAATACCTTTGGAGATCCGACCCACGGAGGTTGCTGCCATGGTATACTATGTTATGGCTCAGTATTCAGAGCTTGTTCTTTTCCTGCTGGAAAGGACATATTCATCGTTAATGAGTTTGTTTGAAGATGCTCAAGAGGTGGAGGTGAACATTTGTGCTTCCAGGAGGACTTGAGAGCGGGCTGACTTTGAAAATCCGCATCTACCTGAGCCAAAAGAATGTCAATATGGATCAGATTTTGAGCATGAAGGTTATGAGTGTGAAACAGAATTGGAACAACAACAAGCATGTGAGTTTATTTTAGAGTCAGATCTGAATTCTTTAATATTGGTAGAGTATTCTAGAGAAAGGTACGAATATGAAGTTTATGATAAGTTTACAAACCAAATTGAGCCTATGATAACTAATGATTACATAAGCAATTATATTTTCTTAGTTGATCCCAATCCATATCATGTAAACCCTGTTATGTTATCCTCTTGTGATCATTATTCCGAAGAAGAAGATTTAAAGATTTGTGAAGATGAGCAGTTGTCATTTGGTCAAAAGGCAATAGAAATCAATGAAGACAGTCTTCGATTTTCAGATTGGCAGATGGAAGGAAGTTGCAGCGATAATGAGGAACATAATTTGTAGAAATCATCTTATCTACATAAGGAATATCAAGAGGAATATCTTCCTTTTGAACCCTTTGTTTCATATTCTGATATAAAGGCCGCTGATGAGGAAGAAGGCAGTGATATAGAAGATCAATAACATATTACTTCTTCTCTCTCAGAATTTTTCGACTGTAATAGGCCAACGCATCATAGTGAGAAATTCAAATCATAGGAAAACGATGAAAGGGAACATAAAAGTTTAGATCATCAGTTGATCATACATTTTTCTGCAACAAATACTGAGCAGTCCACATTCAACACTGAGATCAGTGAAAGTAGCTAGCAGTACCAGCAACAACAAAAACTTTTCAGTTCTCATTTGGATCAACAACAAGTACAGGTATTTCTTTGTGGATTTAATGACCCTATTGCAGATTATTTGGAGATTATGAGCAGCTTAAATATCAAAACATTTTTTTCAGGAGAAGGACAGTTCTGTCATGTTTTCCAATTGCATTTCTGTTTGTTATGGTTTCTTATATTTTGGGGTCAAAGTCAAGAACAAGTTCAATAAATCGATTTCTAACATGGCTTCATTGGAATCATGAATTCACTTGATAAGAGGCAGTACAATTGGTTAGTGAAGGGATAGATAGAAGAATAAGCTCTTTCTGAGCAAGTAGACTCTTTCAGTTTTCGGTTAAATGAATAAAAAAGTAGGTTACAGGTTGCTACAGGTTTTCAGATGATAAATTGTAAAGGCCAAATGACTCCATGCCCAATACTAAAGGCACAAGGTCTTCCAGGTTCTTGGAAACCTCGCAGGGAGGTCTCCATCCCAGTTGGAGCCAACTGTTAACAATCAAATAATTCATTCTGAAATTTGTTTGAAAAATGATGCCTCATCTTGTGGAGGATTTTTGAATATCTTCCCAAGCTCTAAAAATCGATCTGAAAGTTCCATTGGAAATCTTAGGGTTTCTAGATGTCAATTGACTATTCAAGCATGTAAAATGGACTCTCCACGACTCAGAAATTTGATTTTTCCCAAGGCAGTTTTTATTAAAACATTTGCACTTTCACCAACTCATTGGTTTTGAAATCTGCTAGTTAGCCATTGAAATCTTTCCTTTTCACCAGCTAAAAGGGTGGATTCATGAAAAAAGAGTTGGTGAAAGCGCAGAAGAGTCCAAAAACGTCTTCTTTCTGCCCAGATCACGTTTTTTTAATTCCTGAACACGTGGGAAAGGCGTCAAATGATGGATAATAATTAGGAGAAGCTAGAATATCTTTCTCATTAAGTTTTAAAGACATGTGGTGAGGAAATAACACCAAATGGCACAATAACTCTTGACAGAAAATCTCCCAGTCATCAAAGACAAATTTCTGAATCTGTGATTTTCACCTACAGACTGCCAAATAATGCTTTAGCTGTCAAATTCGACTTGTAATGATAAGATTAAATCTATTTGGTTAAATATTAGGTTATTTTATTGTATTAAGTTTTGTACTCTGTTTTCCATATTTAGAAATTCAGATCCATGTTTATAGGATCTGAGATCTGTTGTAGAAGATATAAATACCTATCATTTGATAGAAGAAAAGGGTTCGATTTTGGATACAAGAACTATACTATTTTGTAACAGACTTGTCATATGATAATACCGATCACAATTTTCTCTCTCTATTGATATCAGATTTCCATCCTTTCTTTTGTACTTTATTTCAATCTTGTTTTAATTGCTAAATGACTGTCATCTCATTAGTCAGTTCATAGGTTTGACTTAATAGTATTCTTCACTATATTATTTGACCCATCACATTTGTGGTTTTGGTTAATAAGTATAGATTTCTTCACCCATTTTAAAGCTATTATCTGATTATTGATCCTTGAGAGCATTGGTTCATTTGATTATTCATTTTGATTGTCTGGAGGTCATACTGTAGTTGAGTTATCCCATTGATCCACACACACAAAAACACAAAAACAAGTTTACTTTAAGTTACCAAACATCTTTGACTTACAACCTCAAAGAGTTTCTTGGAGTGATAACAACTTCTACATTCAGGAAACAAATAAATTTCAATCATGATCAACCAAGACATGAATCTAGAAGGACTACACCACAAAGAAGATCATTCACTCCCAGATATGTGAATTTATTTTATGGTTATTGATTTAATTGTACTAACTTTGGACATAAAGTTGTAGATTGCATGGCTTATGAAAGAAATGTTCAAGCAAGAAATTCTTATATGGCTCCACATAACATTGAATGTTACAAATTCTACAACTATGGACACATAGCTAAAAATTGTAGAAGCATGATAGAGCCTCCCATGAAGGAAAATACTAATGTCAGATACAAGAAAGTTTGGAGAAGAAATGAAAAACAAGAAGAGTAGGTGAATGAATACTAGGTCCCATATATTGTACTCACAAGATTTACAACAACGCAAGATCATAATGAATTCGTAGGCCAAGAGGAAGATGACATAATCCAGGAAGAGGATGAAGTTAGAATTTAGGAAGAACATTAAAAGAATGTCAGAATTTAGGACAAGGATGAAAATAAATATGATGAATCCATAGATAAAGAGGAAGATTACTCAGCATCAGAGTGGGTATTTTTCTGAACCACTCACCTTGGAAACTCCCAGTGAATATGAATATTGGATAGGGGGATTCAGTGCAGTAGCTACTATAAATTAGAGAACCATATTTCGAGCAGGTTGAAGTATTTGTAGAGACAGATAACATAAGTACAAAATGACAGATTGATCAGTTGAGAAGTATTATTCCCACACAGATATCAATTGACAGTTACACAGGCATAAGTTTATGATTATATTTCTTCAGGCATAGATATATTTAGTACAAGTTGTTCCAGACATGCAGAGTTTGATTTGCAGATAGAGTGGATTAGAGGAAACATTTGATTCAGTCACAGTTGTGAAGCCTTCATGATAGTACATTGATAGATGAGTCAACATTGTGGACAATTGAGTAGCATAGTTATGGATAGCTTATGACATATGGACATAGATGGATTTATAAGATCATTAGCAGGTATAAAAAAATGGGTCAAAGATAATGCATAGTAGTGTATCAATGGAATCAGTTGAAATCAATTGGTCACATAAAGGAAAGAAGTGAAAGACACAACAAAAGAGAGAAAGAGAAATCATCGATAGAAGTTATATCATTAGAGGGACATTGCTGAACAATATGGTCATGACAGATCATTTGAAGTCAAGAAAGTTTGAATCTTTTTATATATATCAAAGAGTTGCAAGAGGAAGCACCAATGGACAATTAACAAGCACTAGACGAGAGGAAAGGAAACACTTATAGGTATCCCTACATTGATTTACATGACATTTTGCAAAGAAGTCAAGGGAAGATAAATCATCAGAGAAAGAGATCCAGGACGAAAGATTAGAGGCATGTAGATAGGGGGAGACATATCGACATGGGGAGTTATCCTTTTTCCTATGATTTCAAAGGAAGAGAAAGAGAATAATTGTTCAGAGAATGTATACTTTCAGGGGAAGTCACATAAGGAGAGAAACATGTGAAGAGAAATAAAAAATACATGGAAACAAAGAGAAAGAACAGATGCATGAAGATAGGGGAGCAGCCCCAAGGAGAGAGACCCTTTTCCATTGATGTCAAAGGGGGAGAGTGAGAAACATTGATGAGGAGCAATGGTGACAGAGGGAGCATGAGTGTTGTCATCAATGTTGGTGTTTCCATCAATGTCAAAGGGGGATATTGTTGGACAATTGATTTGGACAGTTGGTTTTCATTAATGTCAACCCTTTGAGATTGATGTCAAACCTTGGAGAAGTTCAAAAGCCTTAGATATGTGGTTGAGATAGATGAATAGTTGGTGCATTTGATGAAGTATACATGTATCTCTGAAGGTATGGTCATGGAACCCACAATTGATAGAGGAATAAAGACATGAMGTTCAATGCATTTGCAAGTAAGACTATCATAGATGGATAGTATGCATCATGCCGTTTCTGGTGATAGGTGGTACGTCATGTGGCTCCTTACGATGGAGAGATATGWCTTTGTAAAGATTGGARGACCCTCAAGAATAATCTAGAATCTCCTAGAAGGTCAACAAGAAATCAATTATTCTAGAAGCCTCTAGAGAGTCTTCAAGAAGTTTGCTAGTCAAAGTGGTTGCAACAAGAAGTTAATTATGGGTAAAATAGTTGTAACAAATAAATTATGACTTTACTAATTATGGGTAAAGTAGTTGCAACAAGAAAGTACGGGTTGACCCTAAAATTAAGAAAAAGGGTAAAACATTTATGCCCCTAAAATGAGGGAAAAGGGTAAAACAATTATGACCCTAAAATTAGGAAAAAGGGTAAAACAATTATGACCCTAAAATTAGGAAAATAGTAAAACAATTACTACCATAAAATTATGAAAAAGGGTAAAACAATTGTAACAAGAAAATAATTAAGGGTAAAGTGGTTACAAAAATAAATTAATTAAGGGTGAAGTGGTTGAAAATCAGTTAAATGGAAGAGTATAAATACGCATCAATAGTCTCTCATTCTCACACACAAGTTCATTGAATATCTATCTAGTGAACGCTTGATATATTGGCGAATATGAGGTAAAGTAAAGGGGATGCTTGTTCCAGGTTGCAGCAAGGTATGATTATGCAGTAGGGTTGTCAGAGGTTATGAGGTATGCCATTCTGTAAGTTTTGAGGGTTATATCTTGGTAATGTTATGGCTCATATTGGTGGCATGTCTTGGTGATATTTTGGAGATTATGGTTTATGCTTGATGCACATATTGAGAGTTTTGGTACTTTTTTAGTACATGGTTTATCGATTATCTTGTGGTACATGTGTGAAGAATGTCATATGGTACATGTTTGAGGCAGTTTGGTTGAGTTATATTGTTGAACATATTGGTACAAGTTGAGGTTGCATAACAATGAATATTTGATACATGGTTGAGGCCCCGTTTGGTTTATGATTGCATATGGTTGAGTTTCATTCTTTGGTGTTATGCTTGAGACATATCCTTGGCACATTGTATAAGGTTTCTATGGTTCATTGTTAGAGGCACATATTTGTGATATTGGAATATACTTGAGACATGTACTTGGTATATGATCTTGGTTGATTATGATGCATGCTTGAGGTTTTGGTTTATAAATTGATGCATATGTTGGTACACAGTTGATGATTGTTGTACATGGTTGATGGTTGAGGTACATGGTATAGGTGTTGGTGCATGGTTGATGCACTTGTGGTTGTACAAGTGTTGGTGCATGGTTGATGCACGTGTTTTCGTATAGGTTGTGGCGTAGGTTGATGCTTGGTAAGGCACATGATGATGATTTGGTACATGCTCGGTCGAGGCATGCGTTGGTGATGTTGGACATCTAGTTGAGAGGTGTCCTTGGTATATGATCCATGTGAGAGGATTTGGTTGAGTATCAGTGACCGTGACAGTTTAGATAGGTTGGTCAGTGACAGGTTGATGCGACATAGTGACAGTGACAGTGGCGATGATGGTGATAGTGACATTGGAAATGAATGTGGTAGTGACAATTGGTCTACACTTATATTTTGGTGTGGTGGGATGGGGCAAGGAAAGGGGGTTGTAGCCTCCTTCCGGGTGGTGCCATAGAACTCAAGGAGTTATAACTTTCTTCAGGTTGGAGCTTGAGAATTAAAGGGTTGTAGCCTCCTTCTGGTTGGAGCTAGAGAATTCAAGGAGTTGTAGCTTCCTTTAGGTTGGAGCCTGTAAATAGGGGGTCCTAGCCTCCTTCTAGTTGTAGCTAGGGAATTATGAAGTTGGTGCTTCCAATGAATGTATTCTTTAATATATAATAAATCATTTCTTGGTTTTATCCCATTTGGGTTTCCACGTAAATTCTAGTGTACTGTGTATTTGTTGTGATAATCTTATGTTTATATGCTCGTGATATATTGATGATACATTGATGATATACTGCTGATTAAGTTGAATTTTGTATATTGCGGTTAAAAATGGTAAACATGCTCATACTCATTCACCCACCCTCTCAGTATTCTAGCAATTGGTATCAGAGAAGGTTCCTTCATAAAACAATTTAACCACTGGAAGGTAGATCATGGAGAGAAACAATATGTATAAGAATAGAATACCACAGTTTGATGGGGAGAACTATGCACTCTGTAGCAGAAGGTTGAAAACATATGTACAAGCACAAGGATTTGATGTTTGGAAATCAATAGTAGAAAGATACAAAGAGCTTGCCACTCATCCAACAGATAACGATGGAAATAAATTCAGTCAAAACAATTTGAGGGATAAAAATGCTATCCTGAATGCTCTGGTTGATCTAGTATATGTCAAAGTTATGCATTGTGATTCTGCAAACAAAATTTGGGAAAAACTTCAGAATGTTTATGAAGGAGATGCCAAAGTTAAGGCAACACAACTTTAGACTTACAGAGGTCAAATTAAATAGTTGAAAATGAAGGAAGGTGAAAAAATTGCAGCTTACTTCTTACGAGTTGATGAAATAGTGAATGTGATTAAAGGATTGGGAGAATAAGTTGATGAATCTATAATTGTTCAAAAGGTACTGAGATCTCTTCCAATGAGATTTGATCCTAATATTTCAGCACTAGAAGAAAGAGAAAATATGAGTACGAAAAGCATGGATGAGCTACATAGAATATTTACAGCTTATGAAATGAGAACAAATAAGGAAAATCCATCCAAGACAGAAGAAACCATCAAAGCATACAAGAAGACAAAGAAGAATAAAAATCCCAAGTCAAAGCCAAATTTCACCTATAGCGGTGATTCAGACAAGGACAAAGAAATAGCCAACTTCGTAAGGATGTTAAAGAAAAGAACCGACAAGTACAAAAGCATGCTTCCCTTAAAATGTTTTAATTGTGGTAAAATTGGTCATTTTGCAAATATGTGTCCTTATGCTAAGAAGTCAGATAGTGATGAAGAAGATGAGCCCAAGAAAGAAAAGAAATATCAAAAGGGAAAAAAAAGGAAAGTCTTCAAGAAAAATCTCTAATCAAGAGAAGACAATTCTTCATCTGATGAAGATGCTGTAAGCAATAGTGACTTAGAGAGAGTTCTCTTTATGGCTATGGAAAATAAGAAAAGAACTCCTGAAAGTGAAGAAGAAGGTGCAATGGATATTGAGGCATAATTAATCAATGCTTTAACTGAGTTGAAGAAAGAAATGAAGAAAAAAAATCATTCAAAGAAGAAAAAATCTTCTTGAAAAATTAACTTGAAGAAGGTAAGAGAAAGGAAGAAGTTATGCAGATCCAGAAGATAGAAAAAGAAAAAGAGTGTGAGAAGCTTGAAAACCAAAATCATGACATTGAGAGTTAAAGTCAACAAGCTCAACAAGAACTTGAAATTTTTTCAAGTGTTAGAAAACATTCTCGACAGTCAAAGGCCATACAATGAAAAATCTGGACTAGGATACAAGAATGTTCATTTTGAGGAAGGTTCAAGCTCCATGACGAAAGCAACCGAACAAAAGAGTAACACAGAAGTTCTCAAAGGAAGGAATCATGGTCAACCAGAATCAGAAAGGAATGAATACAAAAGACCTTGTACATTCAGGAAACAAAGAAATTTCAATCATGATCAGCCAAGATAGGAATCCAAGTATGTAAATCAGGACTACACCACAAAGAAGATCATTCACTCCTAGGTATGTAAATTTTTTTTATGGTCATTGTTTTAATTGTACTAACTTTGGACATAAAGTTGTAGATTGCAGGGCATATGAAATAAATGTTCAAGAAATAAATACTTATGTGGCTCCACATAATATTGAATGTTACAAATGCCAAAACTAAGGACACATAGCTCAAAATTATAGAAGTGTGATAGAGCCTCCCATGAAGGAAAACAATGATGTTAGAAACGAGAAAGCTTGGAGAAGAAATGAAAAACAATAAGAGCATGTGAATGAAGAATAGGTCCCAGTTATCGTACTCACAAGATTTACAACAACACACGATCATAATGAATCCACATGATAAGAGGACGATGAAAAAATCTAGGAAGAAGATGAAGTCAGAATTCATGAAGAAAATGAAAAGAATGTCAAAATTCAGGAAGAGGATGAAAATGAAGATGATTAATCCACATATGAAGAGTAATAATACTCCACATCAGAGCGAGTATTTTTCTGAGCCACCCAACTTGGAGAATCCCAATGAATATGAATATTGAATAGGGGAAGTCAATGCAGTAGCTACTGCAAATCAGAGAACCATATTTCGAGAAGGTTGAAGTATTTGTATAAGCATATATCAAAAGTACAAAATGACAGATTGATCAATTGAGAAGTATAATTCCTATACAGATATCAGTTGGCAGTGACACATGCAAAAGTTTGTGATTATATTCCTTCATGTAGAGATGTCTTTAGTACAGGTTGTTCTAGACATGCGGAGTTCATTTTACAGATAGTGTAGATCAATGGACACATTTGATTTAGTCACAACCGTGAAGCCTTCATGATAGTACAATGATAGATGGGTCAACATTGTGGATAGTTGAGTAGCATAGTTATGGAAAAATTATTACATATGGAAAAATATGGATTTATGAGATCATTAGCAGGTATAGAAAACATGGGTTAGAAAATGCATAGTAGTGTATCAATGGAATCGGTTGAAATTAATTGGTCATAGAAAGGTAAGCAGTGAAAGGCACAACAAAATAAGGAAAGAGAAACCATCAATAGAAGTTAAATCATCGGAGGGACATTGCTGAACAATATGGTCATGATAGATCGTTTGATGTCAATAAATTTTGAATTCTTTTTATATATATGAAAGAGTTACAGGAGTAATCACCAATGGACAATTAACAAGCACTGGGAGAGAGGAAATGAAACACTTACAGGTAGCCCTACATTGATTTACACGACATCTTACTGAGAAGTCAAGGGAAGATAAATCATCAGAGAAAGAGATCCATAACAAAATATTAGAAGCATGCAGACATGAGGAGACATACCGATAGGGGGATTTATCCTTTTTCCCATGATGTCAAAGGAAGATAAAGAGAAGGATTGTTAAGAGAAGGTAAAATTTCAGGGTAAGAAGAGAAACATGTGAACAGAAAGAACAAAGGCACGGAAACAAAGAGAGAGAAAAGATTCATGAAGACAGGGGGAGAAACTCCTCTTGGATTAATGAGAGGGGNCTTCTAAATATCTTCAATTAAGAGATTCTTAAGTGCTTGTTAGTTGGAGTTGTTTCCCTTATCTTTTCTTCTGACCATCATTTAAATTATTAAAGATCCAATGAATGTGTTATCTCGCCTTGTGAAGGATTTCTTCAGCGTTTCTGGTTGTATCTCAGATTTTATTAATTACAGACCCCATAGCCCAATGGATGTGTAAACTGTCTCAACCAATTTAAAAACCCTTTTTACAACAAAGCCCATTGTTCTTCATAACTAGCCTAATATTTCTGCAAACAAAGCTATATCAGACTCAGAGATCCCTCTCTGAGTCTTGGAGGGCTAGGTCCAAGACTCGAAGTGGTTTTGATGTTGCCTCTGTGATTGCCTTTCAGCCTTGGGCAAATTACAGAGTGCTAACAATATCAATGTAGAATTATCATCCAATAGTTGCAAAGTAAATAAACAATGAACAAATGAGAAATCATACACACACACATAATACACCAGTGTTTTTACGTGGAAACCCAAAGCGAGAGAAAACCACATAATTCTTTTTCTTATATGCCTTTAAGAATTACATTCATTGGAAGCACCAACTTCCTTTGTTTTCCAGCTGCAACTGGAAGGAGGCTCCAACCCCCTAATTTATCAGACTACAACATGAGGGAAGCTCCGACTACCCAATTCTTTGGCTACAACCAGAAGGAGGATACGACCCTCTATGTTCTCCGGCTATAATCGAAAGGTGGCTATAGCCACCTGTCCTTTCCCATCCAACCGCCTTGACGTAGAAGTAGAATGATGGAACCGCTGTCACACTATCAATGTGAGATATACTGCTATAAACCTATACCAATAAACCCGCACCAAACAACCTGTACCAATAACCTGAACCATGCATCAACCATGAATCAACCTATACCTTAACCTGTAATCAATATGTACCATAAACAAGTGCATCAACCATGCACCAACCTATACGAAACAACATGTAATCAATCATGTACCATAAATAAGTGCATCAACCATGCACCAACCTGTACCTCGACCTGTAATCAACCTGTACCATAAACAAGTGCATCAACCATGCACCAACCTGTACCATGAAAAAGTGCATCAACCATGCACCAAACCTATACAAATAACATGTCACAACAACCTGTCCAAACAACTATCACAACAAATGGTCTCATCAATCTTATCAACCAAATGATATCTACTCACTAAGATCAATCCCCAAGACAACTCTCAAAGATATGCATCAACTAAGCATAACATAACAACTCATAATCACCACCAAGATCTATATGTGCTTCTAATAATATACCAATACAAGTGTGCTACATCATCCATAAACCATGTGTCAACAATACTACTAACAAGTTCCTCCAACCATGTACCAAGTATGTACCATTCATGTATCAACTAATCATCAATATGTACCAACATCATCAACTATACACCTCATGTATGTGCCAACTCATCAACTATTTGTCTCAACCATGTACCCAACATGTACCTCAACCAAAAGCCCTCATTAATTTCATCATCTAAATCTGATTTGTAACTCTATAATAGACTTGGTGTATATTATCACATACCTGCAGACCTTCCTTAACTTTAACAACAAGAGACTAGCATTTTCATCAAACTTTACTTTAGTCTCACATGACTAGTTTTGGATTAGTTAATAACCCTAACTTGAAATAATCATAAATATGTACCTGTAATAAATAAATATTTGAAAATGATATACAATGTTGTTTAGTGTGTTTTATGCAATTCCTCCAAGTTGAACTACTTCAAACTTCTCATCAAAGAGTTATAGAAAAAATGACATACCTTGTTGAATTTTAGCTTATTCTAGAGAGTGAACTTGTAGAGTGTGCCCCGCATGAAATATTTTTTGTATGGATCTGAAAATTGTACACAGAATACTACATACTGTAATATAACCAACACATTTGGTCTTACTGAATTTGGATATTTTATGAAGAAGTTATGACATTTTTATCCGAAACACTTGTTTTAGACTAGTTTGAGGACTAGCCACAAACCCTATTTCCCACGGAGTGTAACTCCAAAAATGCAATGACCCAAAAGATGAAATGTTTACCATAGCTACTTGGATATGTTTCCTCAATGTCCTATCAATTTCATGGTCTGAGTCATTCTATAAAAACAGTTATTGTGAAAATGGTGAGATGACTTGTAAATAACATACCTTAGAAAGCATCATCAAAAGAATTTATCCTCTCTTGAATTTCGGCCTTCTTTAATTCACATTCCCTATGAAATTAGGCTTATATATCATTTGGTTACCTCAGTCACATGTAGATATTCAATATGCTCAAGTGTGATTAAAATGAGAGAGCCTTGCCTCTTATTTATACTTTCATGTAGCTTCCTCAAGGGGTTACCTTTTAACCATCTTAACCCACTTTCCTTATTTTAGGGTAAACCAACTTCTAACCACTTGTCCAATTAGTAATTTATCCATTAAATTTATTATTTAAATAATTTATTTTGTATCCACTTTGAATTATAGTACACTCATCACTTCACTTTACCTCAAGGGGTTACCTTCTAACCATCTTAAGCCACTTTCCTTATTTTAGGGCTAACCCACTTCTAACCACTTGTCAACTTAGCAATTTCTCCATTAACTTTATTATTTAAATACATTATTTTGTATTCAATTTGAAATATAGTACACTCGTCATTTCACTTTATTATTTACCTTCTAAAAATGTCTTAAACCACTTTGACTACTTTGACCTTTTGGGGCTTCTAGATGACTCATGAGGGTTCTCCAACTTCACATGGCCATAACTCTCTAACCGGGAGGAGTTATGTGACGTTCCACATACCAATGGAAATGAAATGACATGTAATATACATATAGAATAGTATTACCTGCAAATATATCAAAACTCATACCGTTATCTATCAAACAAACTTGGGTACATTACCCAAACCTGGGTTCTCCAACTTCACATGGCCATAACTCTCTAACCGTGAGGAGTTATGTGACATTCCACATACCACCAGAAATGGAATGACATGTACTATCCATCTAGAATAATATTACCTTAAAATATATTAAAACACATACCATTATACCTGAAACAACTTTGGGTCCATTACCCAAACCTTTGTGCTACCAGACTTTCTCCAAGGGTTGACATCAATGACAACCAACAATCCATACCAACTATAAATAAACCTAAGACACCTGTCTGACAATATCCCCCTTTGACATTGATGGTAACACCAACATTGATAGCAACACTTAGTCATGATAACATTCATGCTTATACTCCTCATCAATGTTTCTATCTCTCCCCCTTTGAAATTAATGGAAAATGGTATCTCCCTTTGGAGCTGCTCCCCCTGAATGAACTCTTCTTGGGGATGATCCCCCTATCTACATGCCTTTGATTTTTCTTTGTGTTTATAAGCCTCTGATTACTCTCTCTCCCTTCATATGAATAATATCTCCCCCTTTGAGAAAGGTATCACTCTGAAGTCATATCGCTCATTCTTTCCTTGTGACAATCGCTCCCCTTGGAAACATGCCTCTATGCTCTCTCTCCAAGCATTTACCTTTGCATCTAATAAATCTCTTCCCATTTGTCCTATTTATGGTTCTTCCTCGTGTACATCTAAGACATATAAGATAAGCATTCAAAATAATTCCTTTTGGAGTAGAAATTACTCCTAGTCTCTGGCGAAGATACTCAAGGGCTTCCCATGGAAGCAGTTTTGTAAATATGTATGCCATTGTTCTTTTGTTCCCACATATTCAAATAAGATGTTCTTCTCTGCAACCTGTTCCCGTAAAAAGTGATACTTGGTTGGAATGTGATTCATCTTGGAGTGCATCACCGAGTTCTTTGAGATACTGATGGCGCTTGTATTATATCAATAGATTGGAATGGGCTCATCATACTCAACCTGTATATCTATCAAAGTTTGTTTAATCCATAGAACCCTTTTACAACATGTTTCTATTGAAATATACTCTACCTCGACTGTAGATAAGGATATTGATGATTGTTTCTTTCTTAGCCAAGATACTAAACACTCACCCAAGTAGAACACCGCTCCACTGGTGCTTCATTGGTCATCAATGAAACCTTCCCAATTTGCATCTGTGTAGGAAATAAGTGATATATCCTTTCCTTTTGGATACCATAATCCAAACTCTTCTGTTCCTTTGAGATATCTGAAAATCCTCTTCACTGTTAATACATGTCATTCCTTTGGTGTTGCTTGAAATCGTGCCACTTGTCCAACTGCCTGCATTACATCTAGTTTGGATGCTGTCACATATAGTAAGCTACCAATAATTGACCTGTATTTCCTTTGGTATGTAGACTTTGAATCATCATCTTTGCTCAACTTGCAACTGGTTTGCATAGGAGTGGTAATTGGTTTGCAATCTTCCATTCCGAACCTCTTTAGCATTTCTATGATATACTTAGTTTGAGACATAAAAATTCCTTGGTTTCTTTGACATATCTGAAGACCCAAAAAGAAGGATAGTTCTCCAAGTAATGACATTTCAAATTCATTATGCATATCCTTTGCAAATTTCTATCTTAACATGTCATTAGAACTTCCAAAACAATATCACCAACATAAATTTCAATTAATAAAATATTACCTTGAGTTACCTTGATATAGAGGTTGTTGTCTGCGCTTCCTTTCCATAGTTCGTAGGGAGTTTTGTCATTTTTGTTTTTGAGCATTACTTTGTTTTGAATGTGAACTGATGTATGTGTTAGCACTAGGAATCACCCTCAGATTGCATGGAAGGTAAGCCAAATACCCATCAGTTTATGTGTAAATGTAAATGAGTTTTTAAGGGGTCAAATGGATAAGACTCAAGATGATAATATTCTAACTCATAAATATGGGCTAGCATGCACGAGAAATCGAGGTCTTGACTAACTTCAATCAGTAAGTGGGAGTAAAGGTGAACAAAGGGAAGACTTTGGTAAGAAAAATGTAAAGGTTGCTATAAACATCAGGTCTGCAAGCAACCTAAGGAAGAACAACTCTAATGCAAGATATTCTTGAGTTCAAAGTTTAAGGACACTAAAGAAACATCATAATAATATTATAATCAAACATTCATCATAATATCACCACAACAATCCATGTGAATCATTCAAGCATGAATACTTCAGCATCAGAGGAAAATAAGCTGGAATAGGAAAGTTGATTTCTTTTAACCAAGATGTCTCAAATCAAGTACATAACCAGTTCACAGTAACTTCATCAAAATATTACAACATAAGGGAGCCTAGCTCAACCATTCGAACCTACTAAAGCATTTAGACTATCTATTTATAACAAAAGGGGAGGCAACAACTGGATGTGCGAGATGGCCTTCTTCCCATGAAAATCTCCAAGTAGTTATTCCATCTAACAACTTAAACTAACAACTGTGCTATAAAAAAGGGAAAATATTGGCCACTTATCCAACCAATATTTGAACTAACTTGATATTCCTTTGTTGTGAAACTCCTTGCATGCCAAGTGTCCTTCAGGGGCTTGTAACTGTCATCATGCTGCCAGCTGCTATCTTTTCCATTCTCCACATCATCAGTCATTCATAAAGATGCTAATTCGACCCCCCTTGATTCCTAGTACTTGTTGGTAGCATCATTTGGTAGCACTTTGAGTAGCGAGCCTTTGTAGCACCTTTACCAAATTCCCTGTGATTCCGTAGCGCAACCTCCAGAATAGGCATGTCAAATGGGTAGCGCCAAGCCTGTGTGCCTCTGCACAAAATTTGGTCTCTGTCAAAATTTTGGTAGCGCCCACCTGTGTATCTGAGTGCAATTTGGTAGCAACATCATAATTTGCAGCTACATCACTTATATGCTGATAGATTTGGTAGGATCTCTCGGGTATTTAGCAGCGCCATAGATAGCAGACTGATAGAACATGAAAACTAGACAATTCCATGGCGCCATAGCGCTACAGAATGTCTGCGCTACTACTGTTGAAGAGATTAATTCTTTGTAAAAACCCAAAACTCTGAACAGTAAGCATTATAAGCCTGTATAGTCTGTATATGTGGAATATGTAGTATTTCCTTAATTACTTATCTTTACAAAAAGGGTCCATTTTAAAAAATGGAGCTCACCTTTTACCAATTACTTCATTAACCTAACCCTCATTCTTGTAGAAGGAGGACTTCCCTTTGGCACAACAATATGCTTCCCTTTAGCAGTAACATGATTCTTCACTGGAACTATGCTCTCCTTGGCTACTGGTTTCTCCTTTTCAATAGCAACTTCAACCAATACATTCAAGTTCTTTTGAGCCATTTCATCTTGGAATAGTTGTATCTCTTCTTTGATCTTTCAGTTATAAGATTGAAAGTCTCTATTTTTCCTATAGAGGTTCTTGAGCTTCCTATGAAGAGGCTGGGCTCTTCTTGCTGCAAATCTTGCTAAATCAAGAGTGTAGTTGTAGCCATCCACAAGTTCTTTCATATTAACCCTGTCAGACATGCCTTCTGCTTTCAAATGAGCCACCTTCTTCCTAGCATCCCTGAGTTGCCTGATCAATCTTTTGAACGTCTGGCTGCTACGTGGACTAGTGATGTGAACAGTCTCAACAAGCTTTTTTTATGGATTCATATTCCTGCTGCACAGAGGTTAATTCTTCTATCTCAACAGGCTTCTCAATGCCTTTTCCCTTATCTTTGTTCTTCTTTAGAATGGAGACCTTTGGTAGGACCTGTTCTTCAACAACCCCTTTAAGAGATGATGACCTTGTGAAAGGCCGTTTGATCTTGGTGCTAGCTGCTGAAGGAGATGAAGAGAATTGTAGCTTCCTCCCTTTCTTTGTTGTAGCTTTAGTAGAGGAAGGGACCTCTTCTAACTCTGGTGCAGGAGGGGGTGAAAGGTATTTCTGTGGAGAATGATAGGCCTCCTCCTCAGTTCTTGCAACCTCCTTGATGGCTTCTTGATCTTGAACAAGAGCTTTACTCTTTCTTTTCTTGCTAGCACCTGTTGGAGTAGCACTGGTGGATGGAAAATGACTTTCTATCTGTGACTGAGGAGTAGCTACTATGCCCAATTTCATCTGAGCAACAATAATGAAGTGTTCCCATGAAATGTTCTTCTTTCTCAGCTCTTAAGAAACCAACATTCTAATAAACCTAGAATGAAAAATGCTAGTATCCACATCCTTTCAATTGGATTGAACCTTGTCGGACATCTTTCCTATGATCCTTAGCAAATAGAAGGGAATGTTCATTTCAATTTTTCCAGTAAAATGTAGCAGAAGCCTTATATGGTATTGGTATAGTGTATTGAACCTCCCTTCACATGTGAAGTACCTTTGAATGATCTTCAATATTTTATCAAATTCTCCAACTAGATGATTTCTTGGTACCCCTTTGGAAATATTGTCAGTTTGATATTTAGGATTAAGGAAGTCTTTGGCATAGGCTGCATCCAAGGCCATGGATTTAAGCCAACTCTCCCCAGTGATAGGGATCCCTGTAGTAGCTGAAATAGAGGTCTCAAACACCTCAAATTCTAGGTCCCCTACCTTGGTCTTCAGGCCATAAAAATGTAAGGTAAATTGCCTTGTCACCTCAGGATGACCCCTTTGCATATTTTGGAAGAAAGTGAGGTAGCCCACCCTTTTAAAAACTTCTCTATCCATGGGCTCTACCTCGAATAGATGCATGTCTGTAGGCTTATTTCTAACAACATTACCTCCCTTATGCGACCTCTTCTTCAAAGGAGTCTGCATGGTTTAGGATGAAAGCTTAAGAGATATGGAGTGGTGATGACTTGGATAATCAAAGAGTCAGACTTCAAGTGAAGAGTGGTTGCCCCTTTACAGGAATTTTCCCTAACTCAGACTAGTTTCTAGCTTAGGAAACATTGTCTGTGAAAATCCCTCCCTTGACTATGTACATATATAAAAACTGAGGAAAAATATATGATGAAGGGATAACCTATGATTGTCTTTGAAAATTGGGTCGAAAGCAGTCTAACTCAACATATAGAGGAGGAAGGGGAAAAAACAACGTCGTTTCAGTAGCGTTTCTGGGTAGCAAACTGCACATACAGAAGATAAAACTTACTTGGACACTGAGAGCTCAGGAGCAATGGTGGGCAGATGTGTTAAGACCAATAAACAATTGATAGTATCTGCAGGTTTGAATAAAGGGAAAACTGATAGGATGGCGTGAGGAAAATATCTCCTCTAGCTATGCAGACACGATAGATACCAAAACTCCGAGCGATAATTTCTCCTTGAAATTAATATGGAGAGGGGGAAAAAACAAGGAATACCTGGAGAAAAAATACAACTCGAAGTTTCAACGAAATCTTAGGAAAGTATCACGAGCAACTCGACCTTCAAATCCACCTCAACATCAGATCTGGTAGCGCTGCTGCCAACTGGTCTGAAATGGTAGTTTGTGCAGTGAAATAATTTGAGATTTTCAAAATTTGAAAACCGTTAGCAGAGCTCATAAAGATGAATCCTCGAAGGCATATTTTTAACTAACCATGGTGCTGAAAACAAGGAAGAGATGGCATTAACGCAATAATCAATAATCATGGTGAAATATGAAAGACATGGAGTGCGCTACGAAAATTCTTGGTGAATTGGCAATGCTCCTTTTCAAAAAATGATTTGACCAATAAGCATGGGACAAAGCACAACAAGGCAAGGCTACAGAGGCATGAGTGAGGAGGGTGGCATGTCAAGTCGAGATGGTCATGGAGTGAGTGGAACTTAGTGTCAAATCATGGAGGGGATCAAAACATAAGTCATGAAAAATGAACCGAGGCCAAAAGTTCATGTGAGGATCAAATTTTGAGCTATGAATTAAACCTTTATTTATCAAAGTCATCTAAGTAAATCACACAATTAAGAGACAAACCAAAATTAAAAAATCTAAAGGCTTAGAAAAATCAAAACTAAGGGCTAAAGACCCAAGACAACTTAATGTGATAATAGTATGCACTACATGTGTCCAAAAAAATATCTGTCAATATGGAATCCATTAGTATTGTTCGAGCCATTTCCTGTGTAATTATCATCCATTATGATAATGTTTCTTTGTCTCTTAACCACTCTCTGAACCAATATATGAATCCATGCTCTCATCCACTATCATATATCTGTCCAAACCTGCTAAGTGTTCTTACAAATCCATCTCTGTCCATACTGTCCAAGACTCTAATTGCGCAACTGTCCATAATGCCGACCCATTTATCACTATACTATCATGAAGTATTGATTAATCTATCAAATTGTACTTCTGCTAACTGACTGCTCTGAATTTGTCTTCTCAAACTCTGCAAGCTGCTCGAAGGATGGTTCTTTGGTCTGTCACAACTATCGTATAGACTACCCCTATCTAATATTCATATTACTTGGGAGTCTCTAAGCCAGATGGCTCAAAACAATTCCTGCTCTGATGTGTATTCATCATCATCTTCATTGGTAGATTCATCATCATCTTCATTGGTAGATTCATTATCTCTCTGAGCTCTGATTCTTTCTTTCTATATGTGGATTCATCTTTCACTACAATTCTTGAAAGTACGATCTCTTGAACCTGTTCCTTATTTACCTGTCCTTCCTTTCTTTCAGTTATTTTCCAAACCTTTCTGTATCTGACATCTTTCTTTTTCTCTGTAGAAATTTTCTTCATCTCATTTTATTTCCAATCTTGCGATCTCTGGTACCTGGTCTTTGTTCACCTGTTCTTCCTGTTTTTGGTCTTTGTTCAATTGCTCTTCCCTGCTTTTTTATCCATACTTTCTTATATTTGATATCGATGTTCTCTTTCATGGAAGTAATGATCATGCTTCTACAAATGATACATATGTGTCCATAGTTATGACATTTGTAACACTAAATTTTACGTGCAACCACATAGACACTTATTGCTTGAAAATATCTTTTATAATCTTGTAATTTAGGAACCCTATGTCCAAAATTATACAATACAGCAATGACCATAAATAAATTTCTTCCTGAGTGGACTACCTCTTTTGTGGTGTAGTCCCTTTTGAATTTTGTTCTGACTCCATCAAGCATCATGATTGAAGCTTTGTGGCTTGAACATGGATAAGGTATTCTTGAAGATGTATCTTAATTAGTTTTCTTAGATTCTGGTTGACCATGATTCCTTCCTTTGAGTACTTCTGCATAACTCTTTCTATTTTCTTCATTCTTCTTTTCTAGCAATGTAGAGTGCTTCTCTTCATTTTCTACCACTGATGTGGATGTTTCTGTCTCTTCAATGTTTTTGTTGAGCTTGACGATTTTGACTCTTAGTGTGAAAACTTCTTCTTCAATATTCTCAACCTCTTATTCTTTCTTCATTATCTGAGACTTCATGACCTCTTCTTTTCTCTTTGCTTCTTCAGTTGGATTTTCAATGTAATTATTTCTTCTTCCAGTATTCTCTCTTCTTGACCAAAATCTTCCTCAAGTTGGTTTAAGTCATTGGTTCTTTCCTTGAGATGAACCATCAATATCTTTTCTTCCTTTTGTGCTTCTATGTTGGCTTCTAAACATTTCTTTTGATATTCTAGAGTTTATTCGATTCTTTTGGCTTCTTCTAGTTGAGCTCTTAAATTCTTGATGACTTGCTGATATTTTTCGGGACCTTGAACACTTTCCTTTTGCTTCATCAATTATTTCTTGGATGACTTGTTTTCTTCTCTTTCTTTCTTTAGATATTCAATTGCATTGGTCAATTTTTCTCTATAATCAACTTCTGCTTCTTCATACTCTTCCTCTTCTGAATCTATCTGACATGATGGACATCTTTCTTTTTGTTTTGTATCTGCATCTTCTTTGGCATTTTATGAATCTACGATGGGTGAAGAATATATCTCATGTAACTTGTCCCAAAGTTCTTTGGCTGATGAACATTTACCAACCTTTTCTCTTACCGGATTAGGTAATCCTTCCCAGATGAAATCCATTGCTATTTTGTTATTCTTCTTCAATTCCTTCTTGGCTGCAGTCTTTTCCCTTTTTGAACTATCATATCCTGTAACAAATGATAGCCAAATATAATTTCCTTGTTCCTGTAAAAATACTTTCATCCTTATGCTCCACATATCATACTTAAAACCATTCTGACCAATAAAAATTGGTACTCCATTCTCAGAATAATCCATGATCTCCTTCCAATGGTTAAACTGTTTCCTGAAGGAACCGACTTTGAAACCAATTATTGGATTATTGAGAGGGGGGGTGAATCAGTAATAGAACAATCTAATCCTTTTTAACCATATAATGCAAGTGTTATATCAATGTAGCATTATCATCCAATATTTGTAGAGTAAATAAACAATGAACAAGTGAACAATCATACACATACATAGTACACCAGTGTTTTTACGTGGAAACCCAAAGCGGGAGAAAACCACATAATGATTTTTCTTATATGTCTTGAAGAATTACATTCATTGGAAGCACCAACTTACTTTGTTTTCCAGCTGCAACTAGAAGGAGGCTCCAACCCTCTAGTTTCTCAGGCTACAACCTGAGGGAAAATCCAACTCCCCAATTCTCTGGCTACAACTAGAAGGAGGCTACAACCCCCTATGATCTCTGACTACAACTGGAAGGTGGCTACAACCACCTGTCCTTGCCCCGTCCAACAGACTTGACGTATAAGTAGAATTATGGAACAAGTTCATCAACCATGCACCAAACCTGTACAAACAACATGTCACAACAACCTGTCTCATCAATATTATCAACCAAATCATATCTAATCACCAAGATCAATCACCACGACAAATCTCAAATATGTGCATCAACCAAGCATAACACAACAACTCATAATCATCACCAAGATCAATTTGTGCTTCTAATAATATACCAATACAAGTATGCTACATCATCCATAAACCATGTGTCAACAATACTACTAACAAATGCCTCCAACCATGTACCAAGTATGTACCAATCATGTATCAACTACTCATCAATTATGTCTCATCAAGATGTACCAACATCATCAACTATACACCTCATGTATGTGCCAACTCATCAACTACTTGTCTCAACCATGTACCCAACATGTGCCTCAACCAAAAGCCCTCATCAATTTCATCATCCAAATCTTATTTGTAACTCTGTAATAGACCTGGTGTATATGATCACATACCTGCAAACCTTCCTTCACTTTAACAACAAGAGACTAGCATTTTCATCAAACTTTGTTTTAGTCTCACATGACTAGTTTTGGATTAGTCAACAACCCTAACTTGAAATAATCATAACTATGTACCTGTAATGAATAAAGATATGAAAATAGTACACAATTTTCTTCGTTGTGTTTTATGCAATTCCTTCAGGTGTCACTACTTGGAACCTCTCAAAAACGGATTTATAGAAAAAATGAGATACCTTGTTGAATTCTGGCTTATTCTAGAGAGCGAACTTGTAGAACGTGCCCCACACAAAATATTTGTTGTATGGATCTGAAAATTTTACAAAAAATACTACAAACTATATTCTAACCAACACTTTTGGTCTTAGTTAATTTGGATATGTTATGAATAAGTTATGACGTTTTTACCCGAAACACTTGTTCTAGACTAGTTTCAGGACTAGCCACAAACCCTATTTTCCACGAAGTGTAACTCCAAAACTACAATGACCCACAAGTTGAAATTTGTACCACAACTACTTGGATATTTTTTCCCAATGGACTATCAATTTCACGATCTGAATCATTCTAGAAAAAAAATTATTGCGAAAATGGTGAGATGACCTGTAAATAACATACCTTAGAAAGCATCATCAAAATAATTTATCCTCCCTTGAATTTTGGCCTTCTTTACTTCACCTTCTCTCTGAAATTTGGCTTAGATATCCTTTGGTTACTTCAGTCACCTGTAGATATTCAATATTCTCAAGTGTGATAAGAAATGAGAGAGTCTTGCCTCTTATTTATACTTTCATGTAGCTTCCTCAAGGGGTTACCTTTTAACCATCTTAACCCACTTTCCTTATTTTAGGGTTAACCAACTTTTAACCACTTGTCCAATTAGTAATTTATCCATTAAATTTGTTATTTAACTAATTTATTTTGTATCCACTTTGACTTATAGTACACTCATCACTTCACTTTACCTCAAGGGGTTATCTTCTAACCATCTTAAACCACTTTCCTTATTTTAAGGCTAACCCACTTCTAACCACTTGCCAACTTAGTAATTTCTCCCGTAACTTTATTATTTAAATAATTTATTTTTTATTCACTTTGAATTATAGTACACTCATAAATTCACTTTATTATTTACCTTCTAAAAATGTCTTAAACCACTTTGATTGCTTTGACCTTTTGTGGCTTCTAGATGACTCATGAGGGTTCTCCAACTTCACATGGCCATAACTCTCTAACCGTGAGGAGTTATGTGATGTTCCACATAGAACTAGAAATGGAATGACATGTACTATACATATAGAATAGTATTACCTAAAAATATATCAAAACTCATACCGTTATCCATCAAACAAACTTGGGTCCATTACCGAAACCTGGGTTTTCCAACTTCACATGGCCATAAATTTCTAACCATGAGGAGTTTTGTGATGTTCCACATACCATCGGAAATGGAATGACATGTACTGTCCATATTGAATAGTATTACCTTAAAATATATTAAAACTCATACCATTATACATGAAACAACCTTGGGTCCATTACCCAAACCTTTGTACTACCGAAATTCACTACCAGACTTTCTCCAAGGGTTGACATCAATCACTAAGGGTTGACATCAATCTACAATATCACTCTCCAATGGTTGAAATCAATGACAACCAAAAACCCATACCAACTATCCATCAACCTAAGCTAACTGTTTGATAACCCCAAGGAGAGAGACTCTTTGCCATTGATGTCAAAGGGGGAGAGTGAGAAACATTGATGATGAGAAATGGTCATAGGGGGATCATGAGTGTTGGAGCATCACTGTTGCCATCAATGTTTCCATCAATGCCAAAAGGGGATATTGTTGGACAACTGGTTTGGACAGTTGGTTGTCCTTGATGTCAACCCTTGGAGAAGTCTGAAATCCCTAGAGATGTGGTTGTGATAGATGGATAGTTAAATGTCATTGATGGAGTGGTTGATGTTAGCATATGTGTTGGGTGCATTTGATGAAGTCTACATGTAGCCCCTAAGGTATCCTCATGGAACCCTCAATTGATTGAGGAATAAATACATTAAGGTCAATTTATTTGCAAGTAATACTATCATAGATGGATAGTACACGTCATTCTATTTCCGGTGATAGGTGGTATGTCCCATGGCTCCTTACGATTGAGGAGATATGGATTTGTAAAGATTGGAGGGCCCTCCAGAATAATCTAGAATCTCCTAGAAGTTCAATAATAAGTCAATTATTCTAGAAGCCTTTAGAAAGTCTTCAAGAAGTTTGCTAGTCAAAGTGGTTGCAACAAGAAGTTAATTATGGGTAAAGTAGTTGTAACAAAAAAATTATGAGTTCACTAATTATGGGTAAAGTAGTTGCAACAAGAAAGTATAGGTCGACCCTAAAATTAAGAAAAATGGTAAAACAATTATGACACTAAAATGAGGAAAATGGGTAAATAAATTATGACCCTAAAATGAGGAAAAAGGGTAAAACCATTATGATCCTAAACTTAGGAAAAAGGGTAAAACAATTATGACCTTAAAATTAAGAAAAAAAGGTAATATGATTAAAATTAGGAAAAAGGGTAAAACAATTATGACCCTAAAATTAAGAAAAAAATGGTAAAACAATTATGACTCTAAAATTATGAAAAAGGGTAAAACGACCCTAAAATTAAGAAAAAAAAGGGTAAAATAGTTATGACCCTAAAATTAAGAAAATGGGTAAAACAATTATTACCCTAAAATTAGGAAAAAGGGTAAAACAATTGTAACATGAAATTAATTAAGGGTAAAGTGGTTACAACAAGAAATTAATTAAGGGTAAAGTGGATGAAAAACAATTAAATGGAAGAGTATAAATACACATCAAGAGTCTCTCATTCTCACACACAAGTTCATTAAATATCTATCTAGTGAACATTTGATCTATTGGTGGATATGAGGTAACAAGGATGAGGTAAAGCAAATGGGATGTTTGTTCCAGGTTGCAACAGGGTATGATTATGCAATAGGGTCGTCACTGATTATGTGGTATGCCATTATGTAAGTTTTGAAGGTTATATCTTGGTAATGTTATGGCTAATATTGGTGGCATGGCTTGGTGATATTTTGGAGATTATGGTTTATGCTTGATGCACACATTGAGAGTTTTGGTACTTGTTTAGTACATGGTTTATCACATATCTTGTGGTACATGTGTGAAGCATGTCATATGGTACATGTTTGAGGCAGTTTGATTGATTGTATTGTTGAAGATATTGGTACAAGTCGAGACTACATAACAATGAGGATTTGATACATGGTTGATGTGATAGTTCATTAGACTTGTTTCATGGATGGTGTGGCACATGCTTAAGGCATATCTTGGAGGTCCCTTTTGGTTTATGATTGCATATGGTTGAGGTTCATGCTTTGGTGTTATGATTGAGACATATCATTGCTACATTGTATATGGTTGTTATGGTTCATTGTTAGAGGCACATCTTTGTGATATTGGAATATACTTGAGACATATACTTGGTATATGATCTTGGTTGATTATGATGCATGCTTGAGGTTTTGGTTTATACATTGATGCATATGTTGGTACACAGTTGATGATTGATGTACATGGTTGATGGTTGAGGTACATGGTACATGTGTTGGTACATGGTTGATGCACTTGTTGTTGTACATGTGTTGGTGCATGGTTGATGCACATGTTGTCGTACATATTGTGGTACACGGTTGATGCTTGGTAAGTTATAGGTTGATGGTTTGGTACATGCTTGGTCAAGGCATGTGTTGGTGATGTTGGACATCTAGTTGAGAAGTGTCCTTGGTATATGATCCATGTGAGAGGATTTGGTTGAGTAGAAGTGACAGTGACAGGTTGGGCAGGTTAGTCAATGACAGGTTGACAGTGACAATGACATTGACGGTGATAGTGGCAATGACAATGATTGTGGTAGTGAAAATTTCTCTACACTTATATTTCAGTGTGACATGACAGGGCAATGAAATGGGGTTGTAGCCTCCTTCCGGTTGGTGTTGGAGAACTTAGGGAGTTGGAGCTTCCTTCAGGTTGGAGCCTAAGAATCAGGGGGTTGTAGCCTCCTTCTAGTGAAAGTTAGAGAATTCAGGGAGTTGTAGCTTCCTTCAGGTTAGAGCCTGTAAATAGGGGGTCGTAGCCTCCTTCCAATTGTAGCTGGAGAATTAAGAAGTTGGTGCTTCCAATGAATGTATTCTTTGATATATAAGAAAACATTCTGTGGTTTTCTCCCATTTGGGTTTTCACGTAAATTCTGGTGTACAATGTATTTGATGTGATGTTGTTGAAGTGACGCTCTTATATTTATATGCTCATGATATATTGATTATACATTGATGATATACTGCTGATTAAGTTGAAGTTTGTATATTGTGGTTAAAAGTGGTAAAAATGATCATATTGATTCACCCCCCTTCTCAATATTCCAACAAAATAAAGTGTGAATAATATAGACGAAGTAAATTGAAGAGATGTGCAAATAACATGAATAATAAAGCAGCCAATAAGAAATAAATAAATTTGATAATTTGACATGTATGTAAAGAGTAGTAAAGTAATATACAATATAAGTGAAATTTGTACTAAAGATGCTTATGCCCGCCTCGTAAAAATGTTTTAATGTAATAGTTGTACAATTTTCAAAGGGAAACATTAAATTAATTATGAAATACTTGAAATTTGTAATAGTGTATTACTTACACATAGCCTAAAAGCAAAAGAGAAGTGGGAGTGGTTATTCTATGTCATTAAAAGTTGAAATAGAATTAGACAGATTTAGTTGTTGGCAACTATCGACAATGTAACAAGTGTAAATTAAAATCTTCAAAACCTTTGTAAAATAATTTAATAAATAATGCATGTGGCATATTAGTCTCTCTATAACACTAAAAAATATGATTGAGCTAAGACACACCTGAGCTTCTAAACTTTTAAACAAAAAATCATCAAAGCTATATTAAGTATTTCAAATTTTATAAATTAAAAAAATATTTTTATTTTTATAAAAAATGAAATTAATAAAAAAAATTAACAAACTTTTGAAAACGACATAGTTGACTTTCTCTAAACACAATTACACTTCCTATTCAATAATAATATCAAATGACATCCTTGTATGACTCTAAACATTAGCAAATTAAAGGAACAACTTCCTATTTAATATTATTATTATGTAGTTTTTATTAGTTATTTAATTTATTATTCTGTACCTTTGATTATTTATTTTAATTTATCTTTCCTACCTTTCATATGCTACGTTAATATATTGTTAGATATTTGGGTAGGTTATATTAATTTATTGTTACGTGTTTTTTGAGGAGTCAACTATTAAGCATAACGATAGTTCTTTGCCACCCAAAGGAAGTGTATGCACCACGATTCATCTAATTTCAAATTCGTGAGTATTGCTAATGTTTGCAATAAATCAATGTAAAAGTTACAAAGATAGTATCGAAGTTTCGAATAGAAATTGCAAAAATTTACTCTAACTTATTTTATAATTTACACGTTATCTCAAGCTAAAGCTGCAGACACAGCTGAAGCGTGCCATTCGTGGCTGGATTCTGAACAGCTAGGATTAAAAGGGATAATTGGAACTGAATGGAAAAGATTCGTCCAAAACTTGAGAAGTGGCGGCATCTATTTAAACTCAGAAATAGACAAGCTCGTGTGGTCATGGAATCGATCGAAAGGTAAGCTTACTAAGGTTACTGCTAGACTTGCTTACCGGTCCATTCTTTTTACAAACAATTTGACTGAAGAGAAGTGGTGGCATAAAGCAATCTGGATGGTTAAGATCCAAGTCAAATTAATTTGTTTCATGTGGCTCTGCTTAGAGGACTGCTTTGGCATTGACCCCTCAGCGTGCACCCTCTGCTTAAAAGATGAGGAATTTGTCACTTATCTCTTTATAAACTGTCAAAGTACACAATTTATTTGGAACAAAGCCCTCACAATTTTAAGGATTGAATTTGATTGGTAGAATCTCACCATTGAAGAAAACTTAAAATGTTGGTTTTTCAAATTTCCAAATTCAAGACACATTCCTTTTCTGATTATGTGGGACATTTGGAAATACAGAAACAAAGTACTGTTTGAGAATTGGAATAGAAGTGACCATTGGATACACAAAAAACAATTCAATCCGTTAAAGAACAACCATACAAAGAGGAAGATGATAAATTAGAGATCTTCTTGAACCCTATCTACTTCAACAACAATCTGATAGGTTTCTTTGACGGTGCTTATGCAGAAAATAATTGTGGCATAGGACTTTATTTAAAATTATCTTCCAACCATACTATTAAAGCTCTTTTTGCCGGAGGTACAAGAAACAACATGAAAGCTGAGATGATGGGACTGTGGGGAATCCTATTAATTACCACACATTGGTCAATTAAAAAACTAATGGTTGCAGGCGACTCTAAGGTCACCATTGACTAGATTAATGACGAATCCAATCTGGATCTAAATTATCTCAGTCATTGGAAGGAAAAGATCATAACTTTAAAGAAAGGATATGAGATGATAAACTTCACGCACATCCACAGACTATTCAACAAAGAAGCGAACAATTTGTCCAAAAAGACCCTCAAGGAACCCTTCGGATGGTTATTTTATGAAGAAACAGAAAAACGATCTATTGTTAGATCCGGCAAAATACAAATCCTATAAAGAGGTTTTATATAGAAACAACATGCATGCTTCAATATGTCTAAGCCACACAAAGGTGCCAATAAACTTCACAGATAAAATCTGTCAAAGCTGAAAGAACATTTCTATTCATGGATGTCACTTTTATGTAATCTGAAAGTTTCATTTGATCCTAATAAAGAATAACAATGAAACTGTTTTTTTCGTGTGAAAAAAATTAAAAATAAGTCTTATGTGGTCAATGCTCCAACCATTTAGTATGAAATGAAATGACGAAAACCTATTTAAATATTGAATATGTAATTATAAACAATAAAAGTGGTAGTACACTATTTAATGTTATTTAAAAAATAATTTGATAGTAATAATTAAAGACGACATTGCATTTTCCGGTTTTTCCTTAAAAAGGTACCAAAACCACATAAAAATTGTCATTTTAATACTTTTAACCAATGAAATAATAAATAAATGATTCTTTAATATAATTAAAGTTATTATTTTTGAAATTCTAATGTGTTTTTTTTTAATTAAAACCAAAGTTTTTATATTTTTAAATATAAACAGTATAAGTATAGACAATCCAGTGGGGGTATGCCAAAATGGAAACTAGATTCCACACCAGTCAAAACTATATGTTCAGACACTTCTAGATAGTTTTTCTAGACATCAAGACAACCAGATTCACAGTCCGGTGAGGGTCTGCCAAATTGGAAACCAAAGTCCTCACCGACCATAGCTATATGTTCAAACCATACAGTTGTATCAATCATCGAGAAAACAAAATTCCCATAATCAAGTTTGTCTCAAAACAAGGTCTATTCATACTTCTAAAATCTAAAAACCAAGGCTAATTTAAGCTAGAACCACCCTATAACTATGACACCAAAGCAAAAATAGAACATGTCATAATTTGTAGATTCAAGCATTGGATTTTTCTGGAGTCCCAAGATGCTCCTCCACCTTCTTGACTTCACCATCAACCTCGCGTGGATTCTCTTCGTCCTCGACTTGGATGGGGCACTTGTGCGGCCCCCACAGACTTGGGTTCTTGGAGGAACTTGGAGAGTTGTTGTGGTCTTGAACCTCTTGCCTGACTCAGAATTTAATTCCAAATTGAGATGACAAAAGAGATCGAATTTGCCTTCCAACATTTTTAATTTCCTAGAGGGTGTTGTCGTTGTCTGTTTTGACTTTCTCAACAACTTGAAGCAACCATAGCCTTCACTATCTAATAGGTTTCAACCAACTTGAAGCATTTCGTTTCCCTCGTTCTTGTAAACTTCAGGTCCTCGACCCAGGCTTTGACTTCTATGACAATATCTGCGTCGGAGGTGATGTGTCGATGATGCTGGACCACTTCCTCTATTTTTGTAGCTTTCTGCTTCTCCTCATTCGAGCAAAGATTCTTAAACCTCGTCCCATCCATCTATGCCACCCTTTCCGCCCTGGAGCGATCGATTGGGCCTTGGGAGGAGGAGGCCTCCTTTTGTTTGCCTTTATGGCTAGTATCCCTTAAATATTTTCTGGCAATCCTACGTCTCTTTCTCGGAACGACCGAGACAAACCCAAAATTCCCTTTCTTGTATTTCCCTATTCGTTGTATCTGCCATTGTAAGCCCGACCTTCCGTTCTTCGTCCCTCTACTTTGACAAGGAAATGTGAAATACTGTTGAGTCTACTAGTGTCCAAAACCCCCTATGTTCCCCCTTTTAACCTTGTTGGGGGAAGACACCACATGATGTCCTTATCTGGCTTCCACCTCCACAATCAGTCCCAAAGACCTTGAACTTCTGGCCCCCTCTTCTAGTTGAGATGGTCCACTGCACTCAAGTTTTCCAATGTTGAGCCAATGCACTAGTCATTTCTCTTGAAATAACTTTGCATCTGGACTCCTTCAAGATAGAGTATTTTCATTAATTAT
>SNQJ01S0001428.1:156431-176371 GCA_010110895.2 Picea sitchensis | reverse complement strand
GGGACTAAGCTCCACCCTGAGACAAGGAATCCTAGGTTAGACTGAGGTTACAGGGAAAACAATACACAGCCACAGGAAGGTATTCTCTCCCAGGAACCATCCACACTCACTGCCCATAGACCCTCATTCCCCACATGCATGTTCCACCCCAGGAGTATACACCTTCTCTGTCACCTGGACAGTCCTTCGGCTGCTAACCTCCCTTGCCTTGGGTTACAGCAACATACCGGACTGGAAGTCTCCAGACTCTTTGGCAGCTACAAGGTTCCTTCCAGGATTTCTCTCCTTCCTCTGCGCACTCTCTCACCTGGAGAGAATCGCTCACAGATCAACAAACCTCCCACACAGTCTAGCATTGCGTGGCCACACAACCAATGGAAAAACAAACACGACTTTTTCCACAGGCTCAGCAATGGAAAAATGGCTCAGGGTCACGGCTTCGGGACAGAGATCTCACGCACAGCCTCGATCTCGGGCAGTGGATGCACATGGATTCTCCAGACACAACACATGATTTTTCCATTCAAACAGAGGTGAAACCGACTCTTTCAGAATCGATCACAGGCTTCTCGTTCAGTACAGAGGTATACACGTTTTTTTTTCCAGTTCAGAAGGTGTACGAGATTTTTCTGTAGAGCTCGGGTCAATCGTACTGCTCAGAGCCCCTACACCCTCAGGCAGTCCGCTCGAATGAGAGAGTCCCCCCCCCTCATGGTCCATCCAAACTTTTTTATTCGCATGCACCAGGGTCGATACTTGTCGCCCTGGAGACTGCATGCGTTCCACCAGCACGCATCACCTTCCCTTGGTCAGGAACTTAGGATAAAAAACATAAATGGCACATGTTCTTTTGGAATAATAATAAAATATTATTCCTAGGCTTAAGCCCCCCCTTAGGCTAAACACTTAGCCCCTTTTTCCCACCTTCCAGCCCCTAATCCCTTGCCTTCTCTATGGGAACTCAGTCCCCTTTCACTCATTCATCGTGGTCGGTCTGCACCTGGCGGTGTTTACAATTTTATTAAATGTTTTTGCATATATACAAGTAAAAAATCAGGCCCTTGGCCTCCAACCCTTAGGCTCTTTGGCCTAACAATCACATAAGCCATCGACTTATACAAACTTGGCTCACCAGCCTATAACACATATTTACAATTCATTTCATACATCAGATTTACAACTGGGCTCGGCCTTGGGGACATTACACCACAACTAACCTTCATTCCATAGATCTTGTTTCCACCATCGTTCTGTACTCGCTGCATGCTCCATTGATTGTGACTCGCGTTCACCTGATGTCGAGGCTTCCCCTTGAGCACTGATGAAACCACCCGTCCTGTACAAAGCTCAGCTAGAACACCCATACCATCAATTCTCTAAGTTGGTGCCGTTAACACGAATATCAATAGGCTCGTCATGATGGTACCTTCCTATCGTCGGATTAACCCGACTTCGATCTAGGCCACTTACCCATTCTTCCGACGCTCCAAGTATCTCCATTGTCTTGTCAAGCCTCTAGCTGGTTGGCCTTGCCTCAACTTCTGGCACCCCATCCGAGAGTTGAATTTCTAATGTTAAACTTTGGAAGTTAACTTAAAAATTTACCGACAAATTGAAAGTCAAAAACTTTTGATTCAAAAGTAATTACAATATATTCTGCGAAAGGCATGTATAATAAATAGAAGTAAGTGATAAATGTATAAGGTATAAATATAATTGATATAATTAATAATATATAGAAGTTAAAGAGGGATATATAGGTATAATATATGATGAGAATACTTACAATATAAAAAAGTTCGTGTGGTTTCATCAAGATGAGAGTTCGTTAACACCAAAAGCTAAAATATTGCAACAAGCGACATGACTAATGGAAAAGGTTTATTAGTTATACTGGGATTTAGACACTAGTGCCATTTTATATGTACTGGTTGCATATACAAATATGCTAGACAAGTTTTTTGGAAAACATTGTGTAAAAGGTTTTGAAACATCTAATGTTTCAAGTAGACACTCCACCAATCATTAGGGACCAATGAAGCTTATATGTTGAAAAAGAGTGTTGTGTGGCTTGTATTTAAGGAGGAAAAATAGTAAATGATTGTTGGAGAGGAAAGAGAATAGTGAATGACCATTGGAGAGGAAAGAGAATGGTCAAAGAAATAAATTATCTGTAATTAGGAGATAAATAAAAATTATCCGTTGAAATTAGGAGATAAATAAAAATAATAACAAATATTTGAATAATAATTTTTTTCTACGTTATGATTAGGTGATAAACTAAAAATGAAAAAAGATTAAGACGGGGGCCTTGGCTTCAATAAAATGAAAAGTATAAGTAAGTTGATATGAGATAATTAATGTTAAGAATAAAACACGGTAATTAATAGTATTAAAATGAGAACATTAATATTGATTATAGCATAAAAAAAATTAAAAATACAATATTACTAAGAGATAACTAATATTGATAATAAAATGAAGCGAATAGGGAGAAATGAAACGTAAAGGGGTAAGCAGACTTCAGAGAGAAGAAGAACCCGGTGCAAGGCATGGCTAGTTAGATTGTAAGAAAGAGAGAAAAACAAAGAGAGAAAGATGAGTAAAAGGATCGATCAAATATAAATTAGGAAGAATGATTGTCATGCCACAAATTATTATCAAGCACTAGTTATTTGTTACTATGAAATTCTTGAATCAACAAATAAAGGGATACTCTTTACTAATGAATTATGTTAATTGATATCCATTCAATTTATAAATTCAAATGATGAAAACAAACTTCAAGAACACATATTAATCAAGCAAGTTTGCCAACATATTAAATTTTGTATTATGCAACTATTCACTAGTATGAATCAAAATGAAAGGATTGATAGATCAATTCTTAATAATTGAAATAGGAAAAAAAAACTCATCTATTTGTTACTAAAAACATCTATAAACTAAAAAAATGATACCTGTTCGCGGGAGTTCTCAGTGGGCCCTCCTCCTGGGAACAGAGTCTTGCTATAAGATTGCTGAAAATCCCGATATGGTCTTGCTATTAATTGAAACTTGAATAGAACATGTGAGGTTTAGAATAAAAAATAAAAACAAGTTATTCCTCTTTGCAACAAAGAGCCAATTTTATACAAAAATGCCAGAAACCAAAAATAAAGCGTAATTGGCTACGAATCCAAGATTAGATATATGCTAACCACCATCCCAAAAATACATAACAAATAACGTAAGAGTCTTGTCTTTACCACATTAGATATTGTGCATGGTTACACAATTAAACCCTTATGCGTACATTCCAATCTTGAAGAAACTAAACTAAGTAAGCAATCTTGGAGTCTCAACGCACTGAATAGGAGATATCACCAATGGTTGGAGGTCTCCTATAGCATCTCCCCCATCTATAGCTTCCGCAATAGATGTTTTTCCTATAGCTTCTGCAACAAAACCCTATAATATAAATCTGCAACCACTCATGATAATAGTCAAAGGATATAAAATTCTTCTACGTATGCATTCAAATGTTCAGTAAAGTACAAAAAGTGTAACCAAGTATACCTAGTGTCAAAACTCATCCTATTCGATCAAAATGTTTTATTCTAAGGTCAAAGGATAAGTAGAATGAGGAAAAAATTGGAGAAAAGGAGTGACAAAACATGACATATTTATGGATCAACATCGCCCCCAACTAAAGAGTTTTCATGTCCCCATGAAACACAAGTCATTCCTGCTTCTCTTCTAAGTTTGATGAGTCAAGGGGGGAATATTCAGAATATAAGTCACTCCATTTACAAACTGAATGTCCTGTTTCTTCTGGTGCATAGAAACCCAATCGAGACTATATAATGGCCCATAATTATTCTTCTTACTCTACTAGGTGCCACAAGATAGGAAAATGAAACCTCAACCTGATCCACTTGATACCATGAGACTTAAGACAATCAAGATACTTCTAAACACTATCCAAAGAAGTGTCAAAATGAGAGTAGGAAAGAGGCTCCCTACACTTTTGTTCTATAGTTAAAGATTCCTTTCTTCTTTTCAAACAATATACTGCTTATAACATATTCAGGTATATCCAATTCTCGTAGAAGGTAATAGCCAGAATTTGAGAATTCTTAAAAGAGGAAACAAATGCAAGATTGAAGAGCATATTTTATTTGGCTACATGTAATCCACTAGGCATAGGTTCTCCATGCACCCATAGATGCTCATTCTTTTCTGCGCACTCCACAAGGGATAATGCCTTAGTCCATCTCAATTGATTCCTTAGAAAGGAAGTAAATGCTCGAAGTTGAACATTGCCTACATGTGGATTAGGGTCCCAATCATGCAATTCATTGAGTATCAAATTGTGCTGGTATAATTCACATAGTAAATATTTATCATCCTCCTCACTATTGAATTACAATTGTAAAAATTGATTAGAAGTAGCAATCTAAATAGGATTATCTGTTGCCAGAGCCCTTAGTTGGAGAAATAATTTGTGCTCCTTGACATGTATAGAATAAATAGGGGAAGGAAGTCTTCAACACATCAAAACACAAGCTAAGTGGTACATATATCATTTGTCTTGTCATAGTTGTTGGATATCATGATTCAACTTACATATTTCCAAGTGAGCCTATTGTAATTTGTTCCACTCCAATTGTTGTTGCAAATTGGCTTCCTCCTGTTGGATTACTGAGATGGAGAGGTGAATTAGTAATGAGCAATTTATACAATTTTAACCACAATTTATATTCCTTTAACTTATTCAACAATGTTCATCAGATCATCATTAATATGCTATGGCATGATATAACATTAACATCCATCAGTGCATAATAAACAATAATAGACACATCCACAAAATGCACAATACACCAGTAATTTATTTGGAAACCTAATGCGGGAGAAAACCACATAATTATTTTCTTATATGTATTTAAGAATTACATTCAAGGAAGCACCAAATTCCAATTCTCAGGCTCCAACCAAAAGGAGGCTCCAACCCGCTATGTTCTTCGGCTCCAACTAGAAGGTGGATACAACCGCCCAATTTTCAGGCTCCAACAAGAAGGAGGCTCCAACCCCCTAATTACCAAGCTCCAACTTGAAGGAAGCTCCAACTCTCTGATTCTATGGCTCCAACCACCCATCCTTGCCCCGTCCTACTGCCTTGAAATATAAGTGTCAAATAAATGATGAAACCACTGCCACACTATCACTTTGAGATATATCACTATAAACCTGTACCAATCTGTGCCAATAACCTGTCACAACCTATACCAACAACCTCTACCAATATGTACCAATAACCTATAATCAACTTGTACCAATAACCTGTACCAACATATACCAAATACACCAACAACCTATACCAATACTCTCCTCAATATATCATATCTGATAACATAGATCTCATACCCAATATCAAAATAATATCACTCAATCAATCATGTACATCAACAACTAGTACAACCTGTACCATCACAAGTGCATCAACCATGCACATCACAACACCTCAAAACCATCACCAATACCAATATCTCTATGCCACATCAAAACCATGTGCCAAGATCACTACAAATATGTCCAACATGATTACCAACAAGTGCCTCTAACAATGTACCAAGCATGTACAAATCATGTATCAATAACAAGCCAAGTTATACCTCATCAAGATGTACCAACATCACCATACCATACACCTGATGTATATGCCAACTCATCAACTAAGTATCTCAGCCATGAACTCAAAATATACCTAAACCATATACCGAAACATACATCAAGACAACCAACATGAGTCTTCTAACAATACATCACAAATCCATAAGCCGGATACCATAAACCCTTACATAAAACCATGTGTCAAACCTCACTGTTATGTAGCCTCAAGCATGTACCATGTCATGACCAAATGTAACCATCCAAAAATGAATATAAACATACCTATAACTTTGTAACAAACCCGGTGTATGTGATCATAGACCTGCAAACCTTCCTTAACTTCACCAACAAGAGACTAGCATTTTCATCAAACTTTACTTTAGTCTCACATGACTAATTTTTGATTAGTCAAAAACCCTGAATTGCAACAATCATAAATTTTTCCCTGTAATGAAGAAAGGTCTGAAAATGATACACAATATTATTCAATATATTTTCTACAATTCCTGTAGGTTTCACTACTTGGAACCTCTTAGAAAAGGAGTTATAGCAAAAATGGCTTACCTTGCTAAATTCTGGCTTATTCTTGAGATAGAACTTATAGAGAATTCCATGCACAAAATATTTTCTGTATGGATCTGAAAATGATACAGAACATACTACAGACTTTACTCTAACCAATTCATTTTGTCTCACTAAATTTGGATCTGTTATGAAGAAATTATGACGTTTTTACCTGGAACATGTGTTTTTAGAATAGTTTCAGGACTAGCCACAAACCCTATCTTCCATAGAGTGTAAATACCAAACTAAAATGACCCACAAGCTGAATTTTTTATCATAGTTACTTGGATATGTTGTCTCAACAACCTCCATATTTCACTATCTGAATCATTCTAGAAAAAAAGTTATTGCGAAAATGGTGAGATGACCTGTAAATAACATACCTTAGAAAGTATCATCAAAATATTTTATCCTCCCTTGAATTTCGACCTTCTTTACTTCACCTTGCCTCTAAAATTATCCTTAGATATCCTTTTGTTACCTCAATCACTTGTAGATATTCAATATGCTCAATAGGTGCTAATGAGAGATCCTTTCTCTCTTATTTATACTCTCCAAGTAGCTTCCTCTAGAAGTATCCACTTAACCACTTTGCCCACTTAGCCACTTTTTCCACTTAGCCACTTTGTCCACTAAACCAACTTTGTCCACTTAGCCACTTTGTCCACTTAACCACTTTGACTGATTTATTATTTAAATAATTACTTTTTACTCACAACTTCTTGTTGCAACTAACTTTTCTATAATTAGTCAATTCATAACTTCTTTTCCCTTAACTAACTTCTTGTTGCAACCACTTTATTATTTAATTTATTTCTTGGTCAACCACTTTGACTATTCAATCTTCTCATCACAACTACTTTACTATGATTACCAAACTCACAACTTATTGTTGCAACTAATTTATTTTTAATTATTTTCTTAATGCAACAACTATACCCATGATTAACTCCTAGTTACCATCAATTTGACTAGTACACTTCTTATAGGAGCTTCTAGAATAATTGACTTCTTTGGCCTTCTATGGGCTTCTAGATAACTCATGAGGGTCCTCCAACTTGACAAGGCCATATCTCACTAACCGTGAGGAACCACATGGCATTCCACATATCAACGAAAATGACATGATGTGTAATATCCATATAGAATAGTCTTACCTGAATATTCATTGATCGTCATGCCTTTATATCTCAAACAAACTTGAGTCCCTTACCCATTCCTTTGCGCTACCAGAATTCGCTACCGGACTTATCCAAGGGTTGACATCAATCTCTAAGGGTTGACATCAATATAAAATATCACTCTCCAATAGTTGACATCAATGACAACCAACAATCCAAACTAACTGTCCATCAACCTAAGTCAACTTTTTGACAATCTCCCCCTTTGGAATTGATGACAACACCAACATTGATGAAAACACTCATGCTCATACTCCTCATCAATGTTTCTATCTCTCCCCCTTTGACATCAATGGAAAAGGGTATCTCTCCTTGGGGTTGCTCCCCCTTACTGAACTATCCTTGGGACTTCTCCCCCTGTCTTCATATATTTGATTACTTTCTCTCTCCCTTCACATGAATAATATATTTCCCTTTGAAAAATGGTATCACTATGATGCAACATTGAATTCATATCGCTCATGCTTCCCCTGTGACCATCGCTCCCCTTGGAAACATGCCTATGTGCTCTCTCTCCAAGAATCTAACTCTCTATCCATACATCTGATGAATCTCTCCTCCTGGAATCATACCTATGTTCTTACCTCTTTGTCTGACAACTTCTCTAAATGATCTTTCTACCTATCTTCCTACTTTTGTTTCTCTCCCTAGACTTCTCTGCAAGATGTCATGAACTAGGGGATCAAAATATGCTCAAAAATCAAAGTGCTCATAATTTCTTCAAAACAGACTCGTGCATAGGCCTCGTCCTCATGATCCCAATGCAACTTGAATGGGTTCAAAAAAATGTCACATGCGAAAGATATCACGTTCTGTCCACTTTTCCAAACATGCAAAATTTTGCTGATTATATAGTTCTCACAGTGTTGACATGGAAGATCCGTATTGCTGATGTGGCATATCCATATTGGCGATGTGGCAGGGCTGTATTGGTGACGTGGAATATGACCGTACTGAAACGTGGCAGGTGATCGTATTGACACATGGCAAGCAGTGACATGGAAAAGGGTGACGTGGCAAGGTGTGGCAGGCTCATACGTGGACCTATCCGGCTTCGACATGTGGTGATGTGTTGGATTAATGGTATGGTGCCACATGGCACTCCTCTGTAGTGTAAAACTTTGGTTGGATTCTACGAGGGTCGAACCCACGACCTATGGGACAGGTGGCAAGGTGTTGGTGCAGGTCGGGATACCAACCCGCCTGCCATATGGTTCTTACCCATATACCTTCACACATGTATTTAAATTTGAACTATGTTTCATCCAAGTGCGGAAAGGGCCGGGGCTAAGCCCTAGCCCTTGGCTCGACCCTTACCATATGACTTACCACATGACCTTAGCATGAGACTCAGCGCGAGGTTTCAATAACCTATCCAACAGTTTTCTACTTGTTGCGGGATCCAACAATCATCCACGGGCACATGTTCCAACTTGTCAATGAATCTAGGTTTAGCGCCTAGGACATGGGCATATGGGGGGCATACACCCAGGACCTTCGTCGATAAAACGGGCCAACACACTAACAGTGCGCCAATTTCACCCATGTGTCCAGGATGCTGTAGGATATGGGTTTAGGCACGAGAAAGACCCAGAAGCCAGGTTGAGTTGACATAGGTGTGTTTTGGAGGAGAAAAGACAACAAAGAATTGGGAAAAATTCCAGGGAGTGTTTCCAACTCAGTGTTTGGCCAAACCAGGTGCAGGAAGAGACCAACTAGGGGTTTTTGGACGTTCTGGAGCCATTGAAGCCATCTATTTTTCATTTTGAGCATTGTAAAGCACTAATTTTGATACTTTGAGCATTAATGAAAATGATTCATTGGAAGATGGACCAGGAGATGTATTCCAAGAGAGGGGTGAACTCATTTATCATTTTTTTGTGTTAATGTGTTTTTTTTTATGGATGTTTAGGACTGTTTATGCTGCTCATGATTAAGTAAAAACTCATTAAGTTTTATGTGTTAGTAACTTCATCCTATTACCCAAGCACATACAAATTTCACTTGAAATTTTAAAGAGACTCAAGCCTTTTCATTTTCAGATCAAGTTGGTATCAGAGCATAGGTTTTTGAAGGTTTGATTGTTTGCAAGTTTTTATTTTTCTGATGCTTACAAGGTTGAAGCTCACAATAGGAGAAGGTCAAATTGTAGATCCAAGTTCTCAAATTTCAAGAAGAATAACTACACAATCACCTCAATATTCAAGGAGATATTCACCAAGTATGGCTCATGAGGAGAGTCATGAAACTCTTATTTCAGAGGATGAAACTTTCCGAAAATATTTCTATGATATGACAAAGATGGTGAAAGTTTTATTTGAAGAAAGAAATGCAAGGTTGCAAGGTGAAAGCCCAAACCCTCCAAAGGGTAATGAAGATAGTGGTGATATAAATCCAAAAGGAAATGGAGGGAATGGTGATACTCCACCTCCTTCACCTCCATCTTCCACCTCTTCTACCATTTCAAAACCACCTCCAAATTCTCCAAAAGAACATGGTAAAATTCCTCTACAAACTCCTTTTCTTAAGCTTGATATTAAGTTTGAATTGCCTATGTACAATGGAGAGGTAAATGCTGAGAAACTGGATAACTGGATTCACCAGATTGAAGTGTATTGTAGGATACAAAGAATCAAAGATGATGAAACTAAGATTCAACTTGCTTCTCTTATATTGAAAAGTGCAACACTCATTTGGTGGGAAGCCAAAAATCAAGAGGACATGAAGAAACATGGTAAAGTTTTATCCTCTTGGAATGATTTTATTGTTGCACTTAAAAGACAATTTTGTCCATTAGAATACATGCAGAAATCTATTATGGATTGGAAAAACTTTAGACAAGCTAAAGGGAAACGTGTGCAAAGCTACACTCAAGAATTTATAAGAAGAGATTTGATTTTGGGTATAGATTTATCTTCTCAAGAAACTTTACTCAAATACATTGGAGGATTGCATAGCCACTTGAGACACACAATACTTATGTTTAACCCTACAAGTCAAGATGAATTTTGTGTACATGTAATTCATTTGGAAGAAATAGGGAGGAATGGACCTCAAGAGGGTAGCTGTTACACATTATTTTGGTCACCCCGATGATGACTCTACAAGCATGTGTTCAGGCTCTCAAAACAATCTTTTACATGAGGAAAATGACTGAGTTCTTCCCCTACAAGGCATGTTTTTAGAATGATGTTGTAGGCTGACAGTGGTACACAGTGCATAAATCCTTGATTTCTACAGGCTGATCTATGCCGGGTTCGCGGGGTTTCCGCAGGCTGCTATATAGACAGGGTGCGATGGAGTTTGAAGCTAAGAAAAGGAAGAAGTTCACGAAGTTTCTAGAAGGAGAATCTTCTAGAATGTAAGGTGGCATCCATATGGTTGTGATCCTACTGGATTCTCTGATTTGGTGGGATCATCCTCATCCTTTCAACTACTTCACCTTCTCCTATATAATTATGGGTTTCTCATGGAAAAGGTTAAGCAAGATTGAACAAAGAATTGCTGAAAGAATAGGATGAAGACTATGTGAAGGATACTGCTACAACTGATGCTTGAGCCCTCCATTTGTCCATCAAGATTTTGTGGACCATATTCATACAAATTCAGAGCAAGTGTATGTGTGTGTTGGAACAAAGGACCACTAAAAGGGAACTTGCAACATCGAGGCATTCTGGTTGTATCTTCCACTTTTACTTAATATGATACGATGACATGTTTCTTTCCCATAAAATCATTAGAATTTTATTACATGACTCCTTGATCACATGTTTAGGTTTTCATTGAATCTACAATTGTTTCTTTCACTTTGGTTGGGTTGTGTCATTTCAGATCTGATCTCACAAGAGCACTGGAGCGAAGTAGGGACAACAAAGAAATAAGGAAGCAATATCTAAAGGTACGTCATCCATTCCTTCTTTGGTAGTAAATTCAATGATCACAACTTAGGGAAAGCGTCATGTCATGTCTTGTTTTGTTCTAGATCCAAGTGGATCTAGGAATATTAGTTTATGTCCGCATTCACCGATTTATCCAATAACAAAATTGGCGACTCCACTGGGGAAATGACTCGATTATGGTTTTTTGTTGGCCATTTGTTTTTAGCCTATCATTTTTACTTGAATTCAGTCTCTGAGTCTGTGGGAGATCCATTCAGACTCTCAGGATTTGAAAGCTCACTTAGATCCTTTACCCTCTTCTCAAAATTTCTTGGTTTACAGACACTTCTGCACTGTACCCTATGCATAGCCTGTGGAAACCTTAAATTTCCGTGCCCAAGCTGTTTTCTTCAGTGCGAACTTACTGCACCCTATCTGTTTCTGGCCTGCGAAAACTCTTGATTTCTGCACTGTAATATGCTATTACGCTGCGACGACGCCTGTGAAATTTATTGAGTTGGGTTTTAGCCTCTGTTGATGCCTAGTTTTGCTTTCATCAGCTGGAAGGAACTTTTAATGCCAACATTTGACTGTTTTCTGAATGTTTAACTTGTTGTTGATTGGTTTTCGGAGATCGAACACCTCTCTTAGTCATTTTTCCAGTTTTTGTTTTTGATTTTTGTCGACAAGGGTATAATCTCTGATTTCATATCTGAGTGCTTGTTCGATTAAAAGTCTTTTGATTGGATTTGAAGTTTTGGATTGATTACATGTTCTGGATTGCTTGATGATTGGGAAGTCATTTTTCATTTGTATTTGGAGACACACTTTATTGTCATTTTTACTTTTATCTTCATTTAAAGTTTGATTTGGGTGCTTGTTGAGTGTATAAATTTTCTTGGATTACTTGTCGTTTCTTTGTCATACCCCTGATATGGTTTTAGAAAGGAAGAATTTAAAGTCACTTATTCTTTTAAGTAATCATACATAAGAAATTTTATTGCATTCAAAAGAAGAAAACATTGAGAAATTTCATTGTTTATGGTTGTTTGCGATTGTGTTCATTCAAGAAAAAGAAAGTATATTTCATAGCTTACATCATTCTAGAAATACCTTCTCTCTGCTGTAGATAGAGTTAATCGAACGGGAATTTGCATCATTCATTTCTATTTTCATATTATTGGGTCAAGGTCTTACACACCATTGGTTTCATTCCCGTCTCCCTCTTGAGTAACAACAACCTCTAAAAACATTACGAAATCTAAAACTCAATTAGTAACTTTTATTTTTTAGGGATCTTTTACACCAACATTAGATAGATTAGAGCTTTGGAATAGGCTGTGAGACACTCTCCAAAGCACAAAACACACAATAGCATCTTGTGATAGGGAGTGTTCAAATCCATTTGCAACATTTTATCCCGGGAAGCCCTTCTCACATAAGGGTCAAACCCGAGGTCTCATTGATATTAGTAGAGTTGCTCACCTTGCTTTGTTGGTCTCGCTGTAGAGATTGCGCATATTATGGGGGTTGCTTAAAGGTATACCCACAATGATGAGTGGAAGCCTCTCATGTTGATTTCGAGCTAGATACCCTGCCTTTGTGCCTGGATCAGACTATCGACTGTTTCCCCAGGAATCATTGTTGTTATTGGTAGCCTTAGTTGCCTATCTTCTTAGGGTCTTACAAGAGGTGACTATGGAGGGGCAAGTCTTCACGGTACCTGGAATTGATGTTGGCCAGACTCACTCGGGCTCCTTGGAGGGTATACCCAGGATTATGTGTGGGAGCTTGCACCAAGGTTTAAGTCCGTTAAGCAGGTCGTCAACGTAACTTTTCCACCTGCTCTATCCTAGCCCCTTCTTGTCTTGACTTCGAGATGTTGGATTTCATCACCAACTAGTGACTTCGAAATAATAAGGTTTTGTTTGCTTGGGTTGATTCCTATATTTTATTAGTGAGTGTTGTTTGTTTCTATAGTTGGCCATAGAATGTTTCCGTAAAATATTTGGTTCAGCCAACATTGACCCTCTGCGCCGTTCACGTAGGATGTAAGGACTACCTCCGGAAGATCCAGAAGTTTCTGAACCCTTGCTTTGTAACCCACTGGAGGGCTCTCCTCAACAGAGTGAGGTCCATGACAACATACCATCCCAAGCGGAAAGAACCAACTCTTTAGACAATTTTTGAATTGTTTCTGATTCTCTAGACGCTTTCTGAATACCTCCTCGATACGAGAGACGTATTCTATGACTGAATTCCTTCGGAGAACTTGTTGTTGACACTTATAGAATACCAACTGGACCTCTTACCGGCCCAAAAAATGAGGATCCCTTTTGGACCACTGACATATTTCAAACCCCGACTACGGTGCAGGACCTTTACGGCTCGGGGGTAGGTGCTGAACTACCCGAGACATCTGCTACCTATACGATACCTCTAGATCACTTTAATAGTACGACTTGTTATCTTTTCGTGGGTTCAGACACATAGTCCATTGGTCCTAGCTCGACCATTCCTCTTCATATGGCCCATTACACAATGGTGCCACATGCTATGACTATTCCCAATGGGAATACGGTGGTTACCCAAGCTCCCATCGGTACACCACTTTCATCTAGACCTATCCCTTCTCTTCTTCATGGGTACAATGCATTAAATACTTCTATCCCCATTCCTACCCAAGTTCAGTCTGGAGCTTCTGGAATTTTTACTCCTCCTGGGTACAATGTTTCTTCTGGTTTCATTCCGACACCTTCCCAGGTCCCCTCCAGAGGGTCCTATCTGCCTTTTATAGGAGGATTTGGCCCAAGTGGCTCCAATTCAATTGGAGTCTCTACTCCATCATTCACTTCTGGTTTTCAGATTCCTATTGGAGGACAATATACCGCTGGGGGGAAAACTGAATTTGGAGGTCACACCCATATTGGAACACCACCCCCGCTTGGAGGACAACCCCTGCTTGGAGGTTATACCCCACCTTATCGACAGAAAATTCCAGGATCATTAGCCCAGTATTGGAACCTTCTCATCCAGGGAAATCCACAATCACTTGGGGGGAAACAACCTCAAGTTATCTCCTTCATACCCCCTAGTTCGGGCCAGTCATATATCGGTTCTTCCAATCCCATTTGGGGTTCAAACATGCAATATAGTGTCCCTCTACAAGGGAAAATCCCTAATCAGTACAAACCTATGGGCTACATGCCTCTACACTCATGTCTGAATCTGTTAGGACCTTCGCCTCACATGCAGACTGCTTACGGTCCTACTGGTATACCGACGAGACTTACTCCCCAAAGTCACCAGTACCCTCATGTGAATAGACAGTTAGCCTTTTTAGCCACTTTGGATCTACCTGACTTGTCTATAATCTTGAATGACCCTATCCTACATTCTCCCCATTGGCCCGTTATACCGACCAAGCTACCATCCGACATTCCAAATTTTGATGGTAAACTGGGAGGAGATCCAAGCAACCATGTCATGACTTTTCACCTTTGGTGTTTGTCCAACTCTTTGATGGACGATTCCATTCGGTTACGACTCTTCCAACGAACTCTTACAGGTTCGGCTGCAAAGTTGTATATAGAATCACCATGAGGCTTCTTCACCGACTTTAATACCCTAGCCATGGGTTTCCTCACACATTACCAACTACCCATTCATTATGAAACAAGAACCAAGATTTTGAGTTCCTTCAAACAAAATTCAGCCACTCATATCTCCGATCACATACATGAGTGGAGAAGAAGACAACGTGTGATCATAATCGATCTTCCCAATCAGTTATTGGCAGAATGGTTCATGAAATCATTCATGAATAAAATATCTCGTGACATTTCCATGGGTGGAGTTGTCACAGAAGAATAGGCGATCAGTTGCGCTCAGTACCTTGATCTCGTTTATTAAAAAATGAGTACTCTTTATGACTTTCTCCCTGATGCACCTCTCCCTTCTACCACCACTACCTTGACTACCCCGGCTGCTTCTCATGCGGTTGATGGTGTGATTGGCACTTTCCATGCTCAACCTCAATCTATGCAAGTATCTACCACCAATCCCAAATCCACTGCTTCTAATGTTCATAATGATCCGACTCCTACTCCTTCCACCAAGAAAACCTATGAGGTTAACTCCGTTCAATCTACCCCTGCCAGAAAAATTAAATCTAAAAAAGGGAAGGGTAAGAATAAGGAGGATAAAAATAACCCGCAATCTAAGAAATCCAAAACACAACCCACTGATGATAAAGACAAGCACAAGCCCCAATACCCTTTCCTTATCTGTGGTGATGATCACTACACAAAATATTGTCCAGGACGGGCCGAGGTTACTAAGTTCCTTCAAGGGACTGCGAAACCTCCCACACCTGCCATTTTGTCCCAACCTTTCCCTTCTCAAAAACAGGCCCAATTGGTCATTCACGACCAAACCTCTCACTCCACTACTTCCTACGTACTTATGTGTACCGGTGATTAAAAAATGAATGACGTTACACTTACCACTCGGGCTAAAGATTACTCTTCCTCAAAGGAGAAAGTTGATGATATACCACCTTCATTGGTTCAACAGACTCCCTCAACTTCACCTCCTAATGGTCATCTTCATCTCGAATGACCAAGTCTCGATACAGTTCTCCGCCCTCCCCCAAAGGGCGTTGTTCGAAAGTCTGCCTTCAATCCTCATGCATTTGCTGCTCAAAACTAGAGTATTGTATACGATCTGGCGCAAGCACGCTCTGCGATGTCATATCTTGAATTCCTTCAAAGTTGTCCCATTCAACGAAAGGCACTATTAAAGGCTATTGTTGGAATTGATCCTCCAGATACAAATTTGATAATTTTTGACCTGGAAGATCACATTCCAAGGCTACCCCCTCAACTAGCGTTTCAGATACAAGTTGTCGTCGAGAACAATAATATCTGTAGAACCATTATTGACAAGGGTGCCTCGACATGCATAATGTYTGTTGGAAATCCATTGGCTCTCCTCCCTTAAATAAATCACACAACATGCTTAAAGCCTTCAATGGCTCTGGCTTTAAACCCTGCATTGTACTTCCCTCGTTTCCTATTATATTAGAAGGAAAATCGGCCAATGTTGAATTTGAGGTCTTTGATGCACCTCTCGATTAAAAACTCTTACTTGGACGTAGCTGGATTGATTCCATGCGTGCAGTTGTATCTACTATTTTCCATGTAATACATTTTCCACACTAGGGAAAAGTAGTTACAATAGATCAACTGGCCTTTTTTAACTCCGTTGCTCATACTAGCAACGTACCCTTCATTTCAAAGACACCCCGTGGGTATGAGAATGTTAGTGTGGGTCTAATAAAAGACTCAACTTTGATGGGTACTTTTCCAATCCCACCACCCGATTTTCCACCTCCTTTGGTCGCCTCGATCAACATGATTTCCACCTCCATTCGTGAACCCCCCGCGTCTTCTGACCCATGGATAATACCTGAACTTGGTAATTATCTTCGCTATGGAGACCAGATGCCTTTAAGTTTGGTTGAATATGCTTATCAATCCATTCAATCGACAAACCCTTATACTCCCTCTCTTGGTGATTCATCTCCTGATTCATTCCACGTTATTTTTCCTACGGACGAGATGATCATGTCGGTTATGTCCATGGAAGACACCCCATGGGACGATGGGCATCATCGTTCCATCCTCTTCCTGGAACACCACACCTTAGAGAGTTACCAATGGATGTCGACTCCGTCGACCGTTGTTGTCATTTCTTCTATTCCTGAGTCCACACACGATGTGTTGTATGAAGGGAACTWGAGTAATATCTCACCCACCACCCCSCTCGACATATCCGTTAAACCTGGATTTGTCAAAAATGTCCACATTGGAGCTTCGTGTTCCACAGATGAGGTTGTCAATTATAAATCCCTCTTTCAAGAGTTTCATGACATCTTCGCATGGAGCTATGAAGAGATGYCGGGTATTGACCCCGATATTGTTGTACACGAAATTAAGACTTACSTGGGCGCTAAACCCGTCCGGCAGCGACTTCGCCCAGTCCACCCTCGTAAAGCARCTGCTATCAAGCTTGAGGTCAAGAAACTTCTTAAAGATGGCTTTATTTACCTCGTGGCTTTAACTGATTGGGTATCCAATCTAGTTTCGGTTAACAAGAAACAAGGTACGATCCATGTTTKCATTGATTATAGGGATATTAACAAAGCTTGTCTTAGGGACAACTTTCCCACCCCCTTCRTTGACCAGATYGTCGATGATTGCGCTGGGAGTGAAATATTCTCTTTAATGGACAATTTCTCCAGATATARTCGAATCAACATATTKCCCRCGGATCAACACAAAACCACTTTCATTTGTCCTTGGGGCACCTTAGCCTACCGAAAACTACCCTTCGGTTTAAAGAACGCTGGTGCGAATTTTCAACGTGCCATGTCTTACACCTTTCACAATATCAAGCACACTGTACATCTATATCTAGATGACTTGCCGACGCATTACTTGCATCGTAGTGACCATCCGACACACCTTCGAGCCGTTTTTATTTGGTGTTGGTTCTATCGTATACACTTAAACCCACACAAATGTGTTTTCTGTGTGGATTTCGACCGACTTCTGGGATTTATTGTATCATGTCAGGGGATCTGGGTAGATTCTTTGAAGGTCGAGGCGATCCTCAACCTCCCTCCTCCTTCCTCACTCCGCTAGCCTCAAAGTTTGCAAGGGAAGGCAAGCTTTTTACGTCGTTTCATCCCAAACTATGCTGAATTAACACTCAGATTTACTCGATTGCTGAAAAAAGGTTCTGAGTTCATATGGGACACCACTGCCAACAAATCCTTCGAATATTTGAAACTGACTTTAAACCATACACCACTAATTTTCCCACCTGATTATAGTCGAGATTATTTCCTTTATCTCGCTGCTTCAGAATCTACCATTGCCATGGTTCTGGTCCAAGAAGATGATTCAAACGACACACATGTCATTTATTATTTGAGTCGGAGTCTCACAACTACCAAATCCAAATACTTACATGTTGAAAAACTGGCCTTGGCCGCTGTTCAAGCTATCCAACGTTTCTGTCACTATATCCTATTACGCAAGACCACTATAATTTCCAATTGCAACCCTATGCAAAATATTCTTACACGCCAATTTCTAGGGGGTAAATACTCCAAATGGATAGTGATTCTCCAAGATTTTGACTTAGAGTTCGAACCCACTAAGTCTAAGAAATCCTTGGTGTTTGTCGAACTGATAAGTGACCTTCCCTGCACTAAGACAAAAAATGTAGTAGAGGATTCTTTACCTGATGAATCCCTTTTTCTGATCAATTTAGATGACCTTTGGTATGGAGATATCATTATTTATCTCCAGAATCAGACTTTCCGGTCTGATATGTTTAGTGCTAACCATCATCGTATATGTTACTAGGCCCATTAGTATATTATCCTCGGTGACACTCTTTATCGCTGTGGGGTTGAATTTGTTTTTCGACGATGTCTCACCTATGATGAGGTTGAGAGAGCATTGGATGACTGCCATTATGGAGCATGTGGTGGTCACATGTCTGGGTATGATACTGCCCAAAAGATCTTACGAGCAGGGTAATTTTGGCCTTCTTTATTCAAAGACTGTATTATTGTTGTCCAAAAATGCCACGCTTGTCAAACATACAACAACAAGATACGATATCATCTCGCTCCTTTACACTCTATAGTTTCCGTTGGACCTTTCACAAAATGGGGCATTGATTTCATGACATGTAACCCTCACTCGATCGGGGGGCATGGATACATCATCGCAGGCGTGGATTATTTCATGAAATGGGCCAAGGCGATGCCTACATTTGATAATACCGAAAAAACTGCATCTCTATTCATATTCAATCATATCATCACACGATTGGGAATCCCGTAAGCTATCGTCACCGATCACAATATCCATTTTCAAAATTTCATGATGTCTGAGCTTACCGAAAAGTTGGGTCTTCGACATGAAAACTCAACCCCCTACTATCCACAGGCCAACGACTAAGTTGAAGCGATAAGCGAGGTTCTTATCACTATGCTTCGAAGGATAATAGAAATTCACAAGACAAGTTGGCACATGATGTTGTTTTCAACATTATGGGCCTATCAGACATCCGTGAAGTCTACCACGGGATTTATGCCTTTTCAATTGGTGTATGGTATCGAAGTTGTTCTGTCGATTGAATGTGAGATACCGTCATTGAAGCTATCCGTTAAACTTCTCCCCAACACCTCTACCGAGGAACAACGTCTATTGTATCTGATGCGATTAGACGAAACCCGTCGTGATGCCACCCTACTTATTGAAACCCAGAAGAAATGCGTAAAATCTCAATGCAACAAAAATGTCAAGCCACATGTTTTCTCCGAAGGTGATCTAGTTCTCCTCTATGAACAAGATCGTGATTTACTAGGGGCCGAAAAATTCGAGGCTATGTGGTGCGACCCTTATATCGTCAAATGAGTGTTGGTGAATGGAGCTTATGAGTTAGTGGATTATGATGGCATTCCTTTGAGTGAACCTAGAAATGGGCTTTACTTGAAGAAGTACTATGCTTAGACCATGTTTGCATGAGTGCTTGTATTTTTACTGTATCATACTTTTGTGTGCTTTTCATTATTTGGTTT